>PVKV010040590.1:0-2500 GCA_004027835.1 Alouatta palliata
CACCCATCCATCCACCCATCCACCCACCCATCCATCCATCCATCCATCCATCCGCCCATCCATCCATCCATCCACCCATCCATCCAACCATCTATCCTTCCATCCAACCAACCATCCATCCATCCAGTCCATAAACTGACTCTGGAGAGCCACAGGTATGAATCCTTTCCTGAGCACTCACCCTCCAGTGGGGAGCGTGACACACAAACACATGGGCCAGGTAACTGCAAACTGTGAGACACCCATGAAGAAAAAGAACCAGGAGCTGTGAGCGAAAACATTTTGGGAGCTCATCTAGATGGGGTGGGAGGAACGGCCAGCTGCTTGGGAGTATCTGGATGCTAACATGGCACACAGTAAAATCAAAACTGTAACCTGCTTTATTGGAATGTTTATATGATCCTGAAATCATTCCACAAATGATCTGCAAGACCCAAAGTCTAATGCCAGCTCATTGGCAGCTTTCAAAAGGCTACCTGCCCTGGGCAAACAGCTGTGCTGCTCGCCATAGGCAGCCTAGAGGCTCAAGGGAGACCCAGCAGCCAAGACCCCACCAGAGCCTCCTTTGCCTGCAGTTGCATCATGAGCTGAGCCCTCTGTGGCAGCAGGGAGGCGGGAGAAGGAGACCATGGAGAAGGAGAGGGAGAGGGAGGCAGGATGAGCTCTGCATTCCATTCTCCAGCGAGGCCAGAATGCTGATGTGTGCACTTAGCCCAAATCTACTCCCGGAAAGGAATGACAAACTAAAAGTCTGACCTGTTTCCCAGCCTTCTGCATTTTCTGTTTTGGAATCGAGGAGGACACTGGCATTTGAAGAGTGGCCCTGTGGTACAAAGCCGTGGCACCACCACCACGCCTTCCTCTTAGGAACCTGGCTAGATTCCAGGAAGGGTCTTCCATCCAGGAAGAGCCCCTCAAGAACTTAGCTTGCTGGATCAGTGGTACCAGCCAGCCCTGGGCAGAACTGGTCAGACTCCCCAGAGCCCATGCCACCCCCAGCACCTGGTCAGCCCTGTCTTGTTCTTCGCCCTAGCCCAGCACGAGCTGCGGCTGCCTCCCCTCAGAATGGCTGGCAGGGTCTCCCCAGCAGTTTCCCCCACCCCACCTAACACCGGTGCCTCCAGTTCTCAGCCTGGACTAATGACAATCTTTGATGACCAAAAGGTATTCATGGTGGAGACCTTCACCTGAAACAGGGATGGCCGGCAGCTGACGCAGTGCTCTGTGCGGCTGCGCCATCTGCTTCCAAGCAGTGGACTCCTGGGGCACAAGCCTCATTGTGGAGCCCTTCAAGGTGGGGGCTGGGTCACTGCAGATCCTTTCCCTTCCTGCTTCTGTCTCGACATCACAGTCAACCTCCAGCAGAGTCTCTCTGTTCATTGTCCTATCTGCTTCTGCCTTCCCTCGTTGATAGCCGAGGGGATGGGGAAGCAGGAGCTGACCACTTTGTTGAATATAGAATATAGATCTGAAAGGGACCGGGGCATGTTGGCCTGACCTCTGGGAGGCTACAAAGTCTTAATGCAGAGACCGAGATCCCCACACCCCTCCTGCATGCGTAACCTGAATAAATAATGTCCATCTCAGGGTTATTTTTCAAATGTATATGCATGCAGTTGCAAATAATCAAATACAAATGGATTCCAAACCACTACTGAATTCAAAGCAGTTTTTTGTCATTGTGAGATTTCCCAACCAGTGAAACCTAAAAATAAAAGCACCTGCAAGTGAAGAGATCCTCAAAGGGTTGACATTAAAATGCAGTTCACAAGCTTGAAAAGATGAAGAGCCCCAATTCCACGGCAAATCCTTCTTTTTTGATAAAGAAATTTCTGTTCCGAGAGGTTAAAAGCCTTGGCCAAGGTCACACAGCTTGACAGTGGTAGAACCTCTTCCTCTTCTGTAAAATGGGATTGTTGAGAGAATTAAATGAAAGAATCTGGGCCTGGTGTTTGGCATGGCGCCAGCACATGGTAGGCACTCGGTAAGTGATGACCATCCCATTATTGTTCTCATTATGGCAATTATACCCTCTTGCCTCTTGCATTCTCCCTTTGCTTCTAAGCCAAGTCACACTGGTGAGTTACTTGCCCCCACCCCCCCACACACACACAATGGAGTTGAGTAGGCAATGTGGTCAGATAGCACAGTCCCCTTTACCACTACCCCACCCTGACCAGCATCCAGGAGTTGAGAAGCAAGCACCACTCAGCATGGAGCCCTTGCATTGAGCTCCCACAGCAGCTGGCACTTTTCGTCTTACAGCTCTGCTCTCTCAGAATTATCTTTGTCTGGGTCTGTGTGCTACATCAAGGAGCAATCAAAGTGGCGACGGGAACCAAGTGAACACTTCAGCGGGTAGCATCAGTGCTTTACAGAGCAATCAATCAGTGGGTCAATGGATGGATGGATGGGTGGATGAATGAATAGATGGGTGAAGGGTGGATGGATGGATGAATGGATGGAGGATGGGTGGATCGGTGAGTGAGTGAATGAGTGG
>PVKV010040590.1:7500-12118 GCA_004027835.1 Alouatta palliata
CACCTTCATCGTCTGACCTTGAGCCCAAGTGCCCAGATCATTGTCTCGTTGGGCCTCCACTCTAGACTGTCTGAATCACTCCAGATCCCAGCCCTCACCACAGAGGCCATTGTCATTCTTTAAAAATGGCAATAATGGATAAACATCATATTTAAATTGTGGTATGTCTAGACAATGGAATATTATTCAGAGAGAAAGAGAAATGAGCTATCAAGCTACATAAAGACATGGAAGGAAACTTAACATGGCTAGGCGAAAGAAGTAGTTCCAAAAGGAACTGTATGATTCCAACTACGTGACATTCTGGAAAAGGTAAAACTGGGCTGGGCATGGTGGCTCACACCTGTAATCCCAGCACTTTGGGAAGCCTAGGTGGGCAGATCACTTGAGGTCAGGAGTTCAAGACCAGCCTGGCCAACATGGTGAAATCCCATCTCTACTTAAAAAATAAAAATAGGTGGGCATGGTGACACATGCCTGTGGCCCCTGCTACTTAGAAGGCTGAGGCAGGAGAATTGCTGGAACCCAGGAGGCAGAGGTTGCAGTGAGCTGAGATTGCGCCACTGCACTCCAGCCTGGGCAGCAAGAGCAAAACTCCACCTCAAAATAATAATAATAATAATAAATTACACACAATTTCATTATGTGTCTATTAACCACACCTTTTATTTTCTGCATTCTGATGCTTTGACATCTTGGGGCCTTCCAGACCCTGGTGGGGCTGCCCCTCCCGGGGTTAGGTAGTTCCTGGAGGTAGCAAACCACTCACCTTCTGAAGTCCCTTTCATATGCAATGCAGCCAGTCTAGAGCCCACACCCTAGCCACCTCATTTATCAGCCTCTCTCATCTGGGCCACCCTCCACCTACCCTGATCACTCCAGGGCCAAGTGCCAGACATCTTGGGACAATCCTACCCCCAGAGCCCTCTGAAATTGTTCAAACTGGCAATCCTAAACCTGCTTCCCCACCCACCCCTTCCCATGGAAACCTCAGGGAAGGCTCCTGCCAGGTTTCCACTTCCTTCTGCCGCTGGCCAGCCCTGGTGCTTCCCCGTGTGGCCTGCATGGTGGGGTCTGGGCCTTCCTTGGGGCTGTGAGTAATAAACTGTCTTGTCCTTGGCCTGGTCTGTCAGCCACATCAGGCCTGAATAACAACAGCACCTACGTTTTAAATAGTACTGACCTAGGACCCACACAGGGTGAGGCGCTGTAAAAGTTTATCCACCCGGGACTCTTGTTCCGAAGGTGACCTTGGCTTGGTTTTCAGGGCAGCACCACCAGCTCCTAATTGAAGGATTTTCAGCCTGTGAAGTAGCCATGGATCCGGGCTCTCTGGGATTCCTGGACTGTGGGAGCAGGGATGGAGCCCACCCCCTTTACTTCCCAGGGGAATGAACTGAAGGCCGGAGAGGGGAGGGTCTGCCCCAAGTATCCATGCTCACCAGCAGCTCATCTTGCACTTGGCGAGTGTAGGATGCCACAGAAGCTGGGCACAGCTGAATGTCTCATGCCCTGCCATCCCTGGGTGGGTGAAGTTCGGACACCCACTGCTAACACAGATACCCAATTTCAGTCACGCTCCCAGACCCCCAGCCCACCCATGGCACGTGTGTTCCAACCATGGCGCCTTCCTTCCTGCTCCTCAGTGTCCTGCCCTCCTGTCCAGGACTCACCTGACCTCTTCCCACCCAGAGCCCTAGCCCTCCAGTTCAGGAGGGCCCAAGACATGCCGACAGGATCTTAGCACTGACACGAAGGAGGGTCCCCCGTGCACACGCAACACCTCCCCCACCGCATCCCTGCTGCGGGGTAGAATCAAGCAGATGCTGTCAGCAGAGCGGCCCTGGAATGCCTTGGGAGGCACAACTGGCATCTGTGTGCAGCTCAACAGGGAAGCCACCTCCACAGCCCAGGGAGGCTGGCCAGAGGGGCCACGAGGAAAGCAGGCTGTCTCCTCAGGTCAAGTGATGCATTTGGTAGTGGCCTGACCCTGACCAGCTTGGGGAGGAGGGTTTGGGACCTGGCCTCTCATGCCCAGACTCTATGTATATGTGTATGTGTATGTGTATGTGCACGTGTGTGCATGTGTGTGTGTGTGTGTGTTTAGGGGCAGGGTGGAGCTCTCCATAAAAGTTGTTCTTAAATAGATACTGTTATCAAGAAGTACCCAGACCAGCAGCAGGAGAAGTACGTAATGACCACGTAAAAACAGTAAGATGGGCAGGAACCATTGTTCAAGATAAGAGTCTTGAGTGCCACCACAATCCATTAACTTTTAAATGTTTTACAGAGATGGGGTGTCCTTATGTTGCCCAGGCTGGTCTCCACCTCCTAGGCTCAAGTGATCCTCCTGCCCTGGCCTCCCAAAGTGCTGGGAGTTTAGACGTGAGCCACTGTGCCTGGCCGGAGTTTAGTTAAACTATTTCATTGCTGCACATCCTAAAACATAATTGTTCCACGAAGACACATCAGACTGTATTAGAGCGCATGGCGTCAAAGTCATGAATTTCTACAACTTGGCCTCAGTGGGTCACAGACTTCCATTCCCTTCTGCCTACAGTCCCACAGGGATCCGCTCTGGCCTGGAGTGAACTCAGGTTTTCCCAAGAGAGTAGCTCCCCAGCCTCCCTCCAGGCCCCACTGCAGAATCGCAGCCTCCTCTTGGTCCAGGAGCGCTTGTCCCAAAGCCTGCTAAAAGGCGGAAGCTGGGAGCCACTGGAGCAGTTCCTGGGCAGCTGACGGAGCCTCCCTCCCTGTGGGGATGGCAGCAAGGACATTAATCACTCTTCCCTCCGTTTTGTCAGACCCAGCAACATCCTGAAGATGCCGAATAAACACACTTAACCTTTAAAGGGCCGGGTGGCAGCCCCAGGGAGGGAGAGCTCAATGTCCTCACTGCGAGGGTTAGCCCCCTTCCCTCCTCTGCTCTCAGACCCTCCTGGTCACGGAGAAGGAGGGAGTTTAAAACAAGAAGGAAGGGCTCCAGGAAACCCTCTCTCCACTATCAAGCTGACAGGGCTCCGGACACTAAGAATCCAGGGGAGGTTTCCCAAGGAGGATGAGGGTGGAGGAGAGATGTCAGCAGGAGTGGCTGTACCTGTCTGTCATAGCTTCCCCACAGGCCTCTGCCACTGTGGCCCCTGAAGATGGGGCCCTTCCTGCCCACAGGAGCCAGAAGCAGTGAGGGTCCCAGGCTGGAGGCAGGGGCTCTGCCTGGGGCCTGACATCCGAGGTCGGCTTGGCTGGAGGAGGGTCCCCTACCACTCCCCTTCACTTTGCCTCCCTCCTACATTCATTCAGCAAAGTCAGCAGCCACCTCCACGTTCCAGGCATGGCACTGGGGACCAAGGATGAAAGGAGAAAGAAAAGACAGTGTCTGATCCCAGGGGACTCCAGGTGAGTGCAGGGCGGGTAGCAGACTTGCAAGACATTGTTTCCGTAGGAAGAATGTAAATTCCAGGATGGGTAGGAAGGAGGCGCTGTGGAGCCCTGTGGGGGAACGGAGCTCCGGAGCTGGAGACGTGGCTGTCAGACACGGGCAGCGCAGCAGAGGTGATGTTTGAGCTCGGTCTTACGGTATGAGTAAGAGTTCTCTGAGCAGACAGAGGGAACTGGAGTGTACTGGCTAGGACCTGGGTGGTGAGGATGGGGAGGCCAAGGCTCAGGTCCCGGCCACCCTGGAGGGTCAGCGAGGCCAGCCCCGAGCAACACGGCCACTTGGTGGATCCCGGGCTCTGATGGTGGACGCATTACCTGCCGCTGGCAGCTGGCTCCTGGACACCTCAGCTGCAAAGAGTCCTGCCCACAGCGACACCCTCCTCTAAGGGGCCACAGCCAAAGGCCTGTGCTGGAGAGACACCAGGGCTGGCCGCCCCAGCCCACTCAGGACAGCTCGGAGAGCTTCCCTAGCCAGGCTCTCCCGCAGCCACTCCAGCTACCTCCTCCATTGTTCTTCAATAACCATCCTGCAGACTCAGCCTGCTGCCCGGGAAACCAAACCTGTAACACACAGAGGGTGATGGCAAGGCTGTAATTTAGAAACCAACGGGCAGTAAACCAGATCAGAAATAAAAGCTCCCCATCAGCTGGAAACCCAGACTCATTCCAATTTCACTGCCGAGGCTCACTGCCTCCGAATGCCCACCATGGAGGACCCAGAGACGGAGGCTTCCCAGGGAGCTGCTCGAGACTCTGTCTCCCACATTCTGGAGGTTCCCAAACCCTCAACCAGGACACCACACACTCAGGATGCCACCATAGGGTAGAAAGGGTGTGTCCTAAAGAAACGCTGTCGTGTCAGACCTGGGATTGCCCGGGGTAAAAGAATGCACTACAGCTGCAGTGACACAGAAGATGTAAAAGCCAGTGTCCCAGGATGCGGAGTAAGGGCACCCAGACGCAGGTGCTCAGAATAGCTCAGAGCCATGCCTGCCTCACACCAGAGATGTCAGAAGCCACAGGGTGCCCACAGATGGCTTGCTTACCCACCATGCACATCCTGCGCCAGCAAAATGGCCCGGCTGAGTTCCCAAGGCAGCAGATGAAGAAAACTCGGCTCTTAGAGAGGGAAATCAAGAGGTAACAGACAGAACTCCTCTCCTCCTCCTCCTCCTCCTCC
>PVKV010040591.1:0-12118 GCA_004027835.1 Alouatta palliata
TTCTGCGAAGAAGGTCATTGGTAGCTTGATAGGGATAGCGTTGAATCTGTAAATTACTTTGGGCAGTATGGCCATTTTCACGATATTGATTCTTCCTAGCCATGAACATGGAATATTTCTCCATCTGTTTGTGTCCTCTCTTATTTCATTGAGCAGCGGTTTGTAGTTCTCCTTGAAGAGGTCCTTTATGTTCCCTGTTTTTGTTTTTGAGACAGAGTCTTGCTATGTCTCTGGGCAGGGACTATGGGGTTTTCAAGGCAAAAAATTAGCCAGGTGTGGTGGCTCACACCTGTGATCCTAGCTACTCAGGAGGCTGAGGTGGGAGAATCGCTTGAATCCAGGAGGTGGAGGTTGCAGTGAGCTGAGATCAAGCCACTGCACTCCAGCCTAGGCAACAGAGAGGACCCCATCTCAAGGAAAAGAAAATGATGGCTATTTGCAAACCAAGAAGAGAGGCATCAAGAGAAAGTAACCCTCCAACACAATACCCTGGGCTTCTGTTAAGGAACCCAGTTTGTTATGGCAGCCCTAGCAAACTAATACATTTGGGTTTTGTATGATTTGCTTCATTCAGGCCAAAGAGAAATTGAGGAATTTTTTTTTTTTTGATTGGACATTTGCTTGGATCTAAAATATGGCAAAATCAAGTCTGTTTATCTAGTGGGAATTTAGCCATTGATTACTTAAGGACTGTTTCTCTTCAAACCTTTGGGGACAGTGACATCTAGTGGTATTTTCTTTTATATACCCTTTTCAGTTCTCTTCTGGCTGTGCAATAAAATCACTTGAGGAGATTGAGAAAAAAAAAAAAAAAAAAAAAAAAAGCCGATGTCTAGGCTTTACCTAGCCAATTATGCCAGAATCTCTGGGAATGGGACCCAGGCATGAGTATTTGAAAGGGATTTCTACATTAGTCCAAAGCATAGCCAAGGTTGAGACTACAGATTCTCAATGACAGCAATTCTGGATTGTAAAAATATGAGCTCATGTTATGTTGCCATTTCTCACAATATGAAAAAGTTTGTTCACTTCTGCACTTCTTTATTGCCCCTCTGCTTCCAAAGAAGGTAAAATGCAGAGGTTTCTTGGTATGCCATATTACTTTGGTTGATTTCTTGGCACCTTTACTGCTTCTGATCCTAGAAGAGGATTTTCTGAGTTTCAATACAGCAGCAGGTTCTCAATGTCTACTAAGTCTTCTAGTTAAAAAGAAATGTTAAGCTCTTAGCTTTTCTTCTGTGCTTTTCTCCTCATTGTCTTGAGGCTTAGAAAGTTCTATATTATTACAAAACCAGTGAAATATACACTTACAACATTTCTAGTTTTAAAACTACTTATATATATATATATACACACATACATATATATACGCACACACATATATGTAACACACACACATATATATATAGCTACATATATATAGTTTTTATTTTTATTTTTGATACAAGAGTCTCATTCTGTAGCCTATGCTGAAGTGCAGTGGCATGATCTCATCTCACTGCAATGTCCGTCTCCCAAGTTCAAGTGATTCTCCTGCCTCAGCCTCCCGAGTAGCTGGGTTTACAGGTACCCACCACCATGCCTGGCTAATTTTTGTATTTGTAGTAGAAATGGGGTTTTACCGTGTTGGTCAGGCTGGTCTCGAACTCCTGGCCTCAGGTGATCCACCTGCCTCAGCCTCCCAAAGTGCTGGGATTACAGGTGTGAGCCACAGCACCTGGCCTTCTTTTTTTAGATTTTATGGGCTAAAATAACTGGGGTTAATTTTTCTGTGCATGGTGCATAGTAAGTATTGAACTTCCTATTATTTTCTTAAACCTGAGAGTCCATCTTCCCTACGTGAGTCGTGGTTACTCCATGAATTTCCTTGTTTGCGATGCACACTTTTTTCCACAGTAAGTCTCTGTATACTAGTGTGAGAGATATTAGAATGAGAGTTTTTCTTGGCAAGGTGAGTGGAAGACAATTCATTCCTCACTTACAGACTTTCAAAGGAAATCTCTGGGGAACTGCTCCCTGACTTTTGGACATCTTAAAAGTAGAGAGGAGAGAAAGAAAAAGAACAAGACTTAGTAAAGAGGTTTCTTTGGAGAGAGTTGTTGCTGTGCTCTGGGCCCCCAACTTCCCTTTTCAAGGAGGAGTGGGAAGTTCTCATTCTAACCCCAGACTTGAGACCACTGGGAGAATTTTGAAAAGTGGTTTCCATGGGGGAGACATGGAGCAGCCAGCCTGGGTGATAGAGTGACACTTTGTCTCAAAAAAAAAAAAAAAAAAAAAAGTATAAATATGTGCCAAATATTATACTGACAGGACATCCTTATTTTGAAGTCAAGACTGTGTTTGGGATTTACAGCGACTAAGAATTGTCTCTAACCTAGCAGTGGGCAAAAAAACCTATGACCTTTTCATCTGAGGAACAGGCTGATACCTTTGTAAGTAAAAATTAAAGGGTTGGGAGAGAGAGCAAATGAGCTATTTTGGTCACTGTGATCAGGCATCTTGCTTATTCAGTGTACTGGTTGCATTAAGACTGATTTCAGGGCTACCTGAAATATATGATCACCAGGGCTCCCTCTCAAAATGCTCCAGATGTGGTCTTAGTAGTTGAATAGTTAAATGGTTGAAAATTACAGAGCCTTCCTTAAAGCACCTTAAACAGAAAAGAGAATTTACTGTAAGGTTACATAGGTGGCTATAAAAGTAGGCTATCTATCTATCTATCTATTATCTATTTTTTTGAGATGAAGTCTTACTCTGTCATTCAGGCTGGAGTGCAGTGGTGCAATCTCGGCTTACTGAAACATCTGCCTCCTGGGTTCAAGCGATTCTCCTCCCAAGTAGCTGGGATTACAGGTGCCCGCCACAATGCCTGGCTACTTTTTATATTTTTAGTAGAGACAGAATTTCATCATGTTGGTCAAGCTGGTCTCGAACACCTGACCTCAGGTGATCCACCCACCTCAGCCTCCCAAAGTGCTGGGATTTACAGGCATGAGCCACTGCACCTGGCCTAATATTTTAAAAAGAAATGAGTGAGTTAATTCAGGGATAGACACCTAATGTGAACTCCAGTCAGGCAGTAAGGAGCTTTTCCGTGACAACAGTGAAAGGGGACAGGATTTAGGTTAGCCCAATTGGCATGAAGTCAGACCTTTGCTCAGTGATTGGGGGAGAAGAAACTGTTTTTCCAGTCAGTGTACGTAGCTATGAGGTCTGAAACTGTAGCAACCACTCTGGTATCTTGAACAAAGCTAGATTTGAGATGATGCTGACACAGGAGAGAAGGCAATTGATGAAATAAATGCAGAGCTAGAGCCTTGAGCCAGCCATTCCTGAAGCCCTCACTACATTAAACTTCTTAGGTACAGTAGTGGTTCCCAGTTGGGGGCAGTTTAGCTCTGAAGGGATATTTGGCAATATCTGGAGATATTTTTCATTGCTACAATTGGGTGGGTGCTCCTGGAACCCAGTGGATAGAGGCCAAGGATGCTGCTAAATCCCTTATGGTATAAGAGAGCACTCTTTCCTTTGCAGCATAGAATTATCTAGCCCCAAATGACTATATTGCTGAGGTTGAGAGACTCTGACCTAGAGATTTGATTTGATCTAAGTTCTTTTTTTTATTTTGGCAAGGATGCTTCGTAGGCTCTGTGTACTTCCTTTTATATCACAACAGGCTTGCTCTCTTGGCTTTTCTGGATTTCTCTACCTGCCATTGCTCCCCTCTCGGTGCCTGGTGCCCCTCTCCAGTCTCTCACAAGCCCAGGGGGCTGCCTTCTTGTAATCTCTCCACACCCTGACTCTTTACACTATGGCATTTGCTGGGCATTTTTGGGCTCATTGGTGTGTGTTTGGCCTTCACTGGGCTGGAGATGCTGGGAAGGCAGGGACTCAGTCTGGCTTCTCTAGTGCATTCAGGTTACTGGGACTGGTAGATCCTGATATGTAAATACATCAGTGACAAATCAATGACCTATAACTCAGATATTCGAGCTGATCAGAGGCAATGTCTCTTTCTCTGTGGGCAGGAACTGAATCAACACATTGGTATTGCTTTTTTCTTTTTTTTTTTTTAGATGGAGTTTCACTCTTGTTGCCCAGGCTGGAGTGCAATGGCATGATCTTGGCCAACTGCAACTTCTGCCCCCAGGTTCAATCTATTCTCCTGTCTCAGCCTCCCAAGTAGCTAGGATTATAGGCATGCACCACCATGCCTGGCTAATTTTGTATTTTTAGTAGAGATGGGGTTTCACCATGTTGACCAGACTGGTCTCGAACTCCTGACCTCAGGTGATCTATGCTGGGATTATAGGCGTGAGCCACTGCGCCCGGCTCTCACAATGGTATTTCCTTTATTCTGAGATGGAGTTTTGCTCTTGTTGCCCAGGCTAGAGTGCAATGGCATGATCTTGGCTCACTGCAATCTCCGCCATCTGGGTCCAAGAGATTCTTTTGCCTCAGCCTCCTGAGTAGCTGGAATTATAAGTGTTCATCACCACGTCTGGCTAATTTTTTGTATTTTTAGTAGAGATGGGGTTTTACCATGTTGACCAGACTGGTCTCGAACTCCTGACCTCAGGAGATCTACCCGCCTCAGCCTCCCAGAGTGTTGGGAATCCAGACGTGAGCCACCACGCCTGGCCCACACAGTGGTATTTTCACAAGTCCATTCCTTTTCACCTTTTGCCAGTAACATGATGTAGCAAGATCATCCACCATATATACAATGGACTATTATTCAACCTGAAGAAGCAAATCCTGTCATTGGCTACAACACGAATGAACATGGAGGACACTATGCTAAGTGAAATCAGCTAGTTACAGGAAGACAAATGCTGTGTAAGTCCTCTTATATGAGGCATCCAAAACAGACTCTTAGAAACAGAAAGTAGAGTGGTGGTTGCCTGGGGCTGAGGGGAGGAGAAGAAAAGAGATGTTGTTCAGTGGATATAACATTTCAGTTTTACAAGATTAAAAAAGTTCTAGAGATCTGTTGCATAGCAATGTACATAATTAACATTAATGTACTACACACCTAAAAATGGTTAAGATGGGCTGGGCGCAGTGACTCATGCCTGTAATTCCAGCACTTTGAGAGGCCGAGACAGGCAGATCGCTTGAGGTCAGGAGTTCGAGACAAGCCTGGCCAACATGGCAAAACCCCGTCTCTGCTAAAAAATACAAAAATTAGCTGAGTGTGGTGGTGTGCACCTGTAATCCCAGCTACCCCGGAGGCTGAGGCAGGAGAATCACTTGAACCCGGGAGGCAGAGGTTGCAGTGAGCGGAGATTGCACTACTGCACTCCAGCCTGGGAGACAGAGCGAGACTCCATCTCAGAGAAAAAAAAAAAGGTTAAAATGGTAATTTGAGATAGGTTCTCACTCTGTCAGCCAGGCTGGAATGCAGTGGCGTCATCACAGCTCACTGCAACCTCCACCTCCTGGGCTGAAGCAATCCTCTTACCTCAGCCTCTTGAGTAACTGGGACTACAGGCACGTCACCATGCCTAGCTAATTTTTGCATTTTTTGTAGAGATGGGATTTCGTCATGTTGTCTATGCTTGTGGTCTCAAACACCTGAGCTCAAGTGATCCACACGTCCAGCCCCCCGAAGTATGTGAGCTACCATGCCCACCTGGCCTAAGATGGTAAATCTTATGTCCTGCATTTTTTTTTTTTTTTTTTTGAGACAGTCTTCACCCAGGCTGGAGTGCAATGGTGTGATTTCGGCTCATTGCAACCTCTGCCTCCTGGGTTCAAGCAATTCTCCTGCCTCAGCCTCCCGTGTAGCTGGGACTACAGGTGTGCGCTACCACACCTGGCTAATTTTTCTATTTTTAGTGGAGACAGGGTTTCAGTATTTTGGCCAGGCTAGTCTCGAACTCCTGACCTTGTGATCTACCCTCCTTGGCTTTCCAAAGTGTTGGGATTACAGGTGTAAGCCTCGCCTGGTTGTCCTGTGTGTATTAAAAGCATAATTAATAAAAGGTATTTGGTGAAAAGTAAAAAAAATATTACCCACTGGGCAAGGTGGCTCACACCTGTAATCCCAGCTCCTAGGGGGAAGAGGCGGGAGGATTGCCTGAGCCCAGTAGTTCAAGACCTGCCTGGGCAATGTAGCAAGACCCTGTTCACAAAATCAATCAATAAATACATAAAAAATAAAATAAATCACTCATGGAGGCTATACCTTGGGAGACTTGATTGGATTTAGGAGGCAGGGCTCAGGTGGCTTCTCTCATTATTTTGTGCTGATTTGCGAGATTGCATCTGCTTTTTTCAGAGGTGACCTTGGTATCCAATTCCAGGGCACCCCACTGAGTCTCCCATGCTGCCGGAGCCTCTGCCCCACCCCTGGCTATGGTGTGTGCTTCTCTCTGTCACTCGGCCACACTGATCTGGGAGGAGGGGTGGATGCCCAGAGCCTGGGTCACACCTGTCCAGTGCTGTGGTCCTCAGGCCGCAGGAAACACCTAAACAGCAGGGGCTCAAGTTCTCTCTGGTGTAGGAAACAGTCGAGGTGGGCTTTTGCACACTCTGCAGCAGAGCCTCCTGCTTTTTAATTATGAGACACCCTGAAGCATGCTCCTGCCCCTTCACACAGAGTTGCTGTCACTCAGTGCATTCTTCCAATAGCTGGTCTGAGCCAAGGCAAATGGCTTGCTCCAGCTCTGCAGGGGTTTTCACACCTGGTTTGTGGCTCCTCTGGCCTTCTACGCTCCCCTCTGAGTCTGCCTTTTACCTGGGCCTGCCAACCAGTTAGCACCTCTGCTGAACAGAAGGCCTGGAGCAGAAGGGGCCCTGCTTCCCACTGTCTCCGGGAACCAGGCTGGATAACAAAGGAAGACAGGATGTCCTTCCTCCCTCTCCTGCTCCATTCCTGCCTCCCTGCCTCCTTTTCCTTCTCCTCGTCTGAGAAAGCAGCCTCAGAGCTGAATGTAGAACATCCAAAACAATTGGGAAGAATAACTGCCTCCCTCTCTCTGACTTCCTGCTCCTCACTGCCCATACCCTCTGTTGGGTACGTTTTTTTTTGCTAGCAATGTTTCATGTCACATGCTTGCACTTTCCCCCAAATCCTAATTTCATGTTACTTAAAAAAAAAAAAAAAATTTTTTTTTTAAGTAGAGACGAGGTTTCACCATGTTGGTCAGGCTGGTCTTGAACTCCTGACCTCAGGTGATCCCGCGGCCTTGGCCTCCCAAAGTGCTGGGATAACAGGCGTGAACCACCACGCCTGGCCAATTTCATGTTGCTCTTATAACATAGGTAAATAAGCCTTGGAGATGTGATTATAGGCTTGGGGGGGGGGAAAGTTTTAAAAATCACAAGATTAAGATGTGTTTGTTGTAAGATATTAGAAAATAGAAATAAGGGAAAGGAAGAAAAATAAGAACCAACCATTAAAATGTGCTGCCTCCAGATATTCTCAGCTCAGCCACCTGGGTTTACCAGAAAGCAGAGCCTGAAAGGAAGCTAGGGTGAGGGATGGGGACTGAGGTAGGGCAGGGGAACTTCGGGAGAAGGATGCATATTTGATTTGACATTTGACCAACACTACAGGCAACTTGTTGACCTCTCAAGAGCCCTGTGCCACTTGAAATACACCGTGGGACCTTGCATGAGGAGAAGAGATGGGAGAGCACTTATCCACTTTCTTTTTTTCTTTTTGAAGTCTCATTCTGTTGCCCAGGCTGGAGTGCAGTGGCGTGCTCTCGGCTCACTGCAAATTTGACTCCTGGGTTCAAGCAATTCTCCTGTCTCAGCCTCTGGAGTAGCTGGGACTACAGGCACACACCACCACACCCAGCTAATTTTTGTATTTTTAGTAGAGACAGTTTCACTATATTGGTCAGGCTGGTCTTGAACTCCTGACCTCAGGTAATCCACCTGCCTCCCAAAGTGCTGGGATTACAGGTGTGAGCCACTATGCCTGGCCAGCACTTTACCCACTTTCATCCCTGCCATTCAAACATTTGCCTATGGGAGGTCACCTTACCTGCATTTGTGGGTCATGCATGAACATTGAGTGAGTGTGTCACAGAGAAAACAGAGAGGGGAGACAACTGTGACCCTGAGTTTGGTGCTGTAGGAACTGGTCTGAGTGACTAAAAGACAGGTGAGACTCAGAGGTGGTGCACACTGGGGCATGGTAGCTCATACCTGTAATCCCAGCTGTGCGGGAGGCTGAGGCAGAAGGATCGCTTGATCCTGGGAGATTGAGGCTGCAGTAATCCGTGATCCCACCACTACATTCCAGCCAAGGTGACAGAATGAGACCTTGTCACAAAAACAAACAGCTGGGCACAGTGGCTTGTGCCTATAATCCCAGTACTTTGGGAGGCTGAAGTGGAAAGATCGCTTGAGCCCAGGAGATCAAGCCTACCCTGGGCAACATAGGGAGACCTTGTCTCTACAGAAAACTAAACAAATTTAGCCAGGCATAGTGGTGCATGCCTATAGTCCCAGCTACTTAGGAGGCTAAGGCTGGAGGATTGCTTGAGCCAGGAGTTTGAGGCTGCAGTGAGCCATTTCGTGTCACTGCACTCCAACCTGGGCAACAGAGTGAGACCCTGCCTTAACAAACAACCAGAGAAGAAAGTGATGTGCAAGAGGTTCCATTTTTATATACAAACATAGCAACATGTCCAGTAGTTACTGTAAGCTAGGCACAATGCAGAGCGCTTCACGTGGATTATCTCATTTCATACTCCAGTAACTCTAGAAGGAATACTGTTATTACCCCCATTTTAGATAAAATGAGGTTCAGAAGGGCTAACTTTACCCAGATGACCCAGTTAAAAAGGGTAGATCCGGGATGCACGTCCAAGCTTTCCGAATTGGGTCCACTCTATATCCCTTTCAATGATTGGTGCACATTTATCATCTGGGTTTGCCCAGCCTCCATGCTGGCTTCACGTGACTGAGTGACTCTCTTTCAGTCTCTCTGTTTAGTCTTCTGTGGTGTCAGCTGCATTTTATTTTTTATTTTTATTTTTTGAAACAGAGTTTCGCTCTTGTTACCCAGGCTGGAGTGCAATGGCGCGATCTCGGCTCACCGCAACCTCCGCCTCCTGGGTTCAAGCAATTCTCCTGCCTCAGCCTCCCGAGTAGCTGGGACTACAGGCACGTGCCACCATGCCCAGCTAATTTTTGTATTTTTAGTAGAGACGGGCTTTCACCATGTTGACCAGGATGGTCTCGATCTCTTGACCTTGTGATCCACCCGCCTCGGCCTCCCAAAGTGCTGGGATTACAGGCGTGAGCCACCGCGCCCGGCCTGTCAGCTGCATTTTAAATTGGCGAACAACACCTCCCAGAGTCATAGGCTCACCTGCCCAGGTCCAGGGGGACCGATATAGAGGGAAGTTTCCCCAGAATTCCAAGTCATCTTCTGATTGGCCCAGCCCAGATGAGCCAATGGCTGCGATGAGGGGAATGGAATAGGGCAATGGGCTTAGGTCAGTTTTCATTCTGGTGGGATCCACTTTCTGTAAGTAATAAGTGGAGGGGCAGTGGATACATAGAAATCTGGGTTCCGCAGGAAAAGGGAAGTGGGGGAGGGATGGTGGGTCGGTTATCCTTTGGCCATTTGGACAGCCTGCCTTCAAACTTTTTATTTTTAGCAATCCATGCAAGAATGGCAGGAACAGTAGAAGGAGCATTGAAGAGGAAGCCCCTGACCCAGACTCCCTGCTGCGTCCCCCTCGTCGAACATCCTGCTTTCCTACCTTCCCTAAGCTTGATTCTCTGGTCTGTTTAATCTAAAAACAGCCTTCTCAGCCTTACTACTACTTCTTTTTTTTTGAGAAGGAGTTTTGCTCTTGTTACCCAGGCTGGAGTGCAATGGTGCGATCTCGGCTCACCACAACCTCCGCCTCCTGGGTTCAAGCAATTCTCCTGCCTCAACTTCCCGAGTAGCTGGGATTACAGGCGTGAGCCACCATGCCCAGCTAATTTTTGTATTTTTAGTAGAGAGGGAGGCTTCACCATGTTGGTCTCCATCTCTTGACCTTGTGATCCACCTGCCTCGGACTCCCAAAGTGCTGGGATTATAGGCGTGAGCCACTGCGCCCGGCTGCTGCTTCTTTTAATAAATTCCTCTTTGCCTCAGTTTGCTAAGTAAAGTTTTACTGCTTTTCACCCAGAGCCCTGACTGATGCATGTTGAATTTTTGAGGAGACAGAGTAAGTTCCACCCTACTTCCCCATCTGCGTCCAAAGTAGGGAAATCTGGCCAAGAATATAATAGAGACCAGGACACCTTCTTTATTACCAAAGAAGTAAAAGCTGGAGGTCTGACTTAGTGTGGGAGCAGTACAGGGCTGCAAACCGAACGCCAGAATTAGACAGATGTAGCCAGTTAGGCGCAGATGGCACCGAGCTGGGTGTGCTTCTGGACCCGGAGGAACAGCAGAGAAGGTGGCCGGTGCATCCAGGTCGCTCTGGGAGTAAGGAGTCGGGGGTGAGCCCAGGATGCCTTGCTTACTCTTCCCACATTTACCACCAGGTAAGGCATTTCTCCCCGACATGGAGTGAGTCAAAGGCGATGGAGAGAAACCAGGACTATAGAGCATCCTTTCTCAGGGAAACGAGTGGTGAGGACGTATTCCCTTCTAACAGGATGCAGCAGCTCCCAGTTCCTCCCTCCATCCCTTTTTTCCTGTCTCTCCCTTTGTTCTGTCTCTATCTAATCTATCTTATCAAAGTAAATTCATACTGCATATGCTGCTGGTACCGCGTTTTCTCATCTAACAACATGCCATAAATATTTCTCTGTGTCTCCATCTCTCTATGACACTTTTCTCTAAGTAGTTATGTGATATTCCATTGCTTGGTTTATTACAATTTTTTTTTTTTTGACATGGAGTCTTACTCTGCCACCCAGGCTGGAGTGCAATGGCGCAATCTTGGGTTACTACAACCTCTGCCTCCCGGTTTCAAGTGATTCTTCTGCCTCAGCCTCTCAAGTAGCTGGATTATAAACATGTACCACCAAGCCTGGCTTTTTTTTTTTTTTTTTTTTTTTGAATAGAGACGGGATTTCACCGTGTTGGTCAGGCTGGTCTCCAACTCCTGAACTCAAGAGATCCACCCACCTTGGCCTCCCAAAGTGCTGGGATTACAGGTGTGAGCCACCCTAAAAGGCTCAAATACACACACGTACACACACACACACATACATATATATGTGTGTATATGTATATACACACACACAGCATACACACACACACACACACACACATATATATATATAACCTGGTCTCACTCTGTCATCCAGGTTAGAATGCAGTGGCATGATGACAGCTTACTGCAACCTCTGCCTCCTGTGTTCAAGCAATTCTCCCATCTCAGCCTCCTTAGTAGCTGGGATTACAGGCATGCGCCATCACGCCCGGCTAATTTTTGTATTTTTAATAGAGATGGGGTTTCACCATGTTGATTAGCCTGGATGATCTTAAACTCCTGACCTTGGGTGATCTACCTGCCTTAGCCTTCCAAAGTGCTGAGATTATGGGTTTGAGCCACCGTACCCAGCACGCGTGTGTGTGTGTGTATTTTTTTTTTAAGACAGAGTCTCACTCTGTCACCCAGGCTAGAGTGCAGTGGCATGATCTCAGCTCACTGCAACCACCACCTCCTGGGTTCAAGCAATTCTCCCATCTCAGCCTAGAGTAGCTGGGATTACAGGTGTGTGCCACCATGCCCTGCTAATTTTTGTATTTTTAGTAGAGATGGGGTTTCACTATGTTTCCCAGGCTGGTCTCAAACTCCTGACCTCAGGTGATCCACTTGCTTTGGCCTCATAAAGTGCTGGGATTACAGGTGTGAGCCACTGCACCTGACCTAAATTATATTTTTACTAATGGTGTGTGAGAAGGTTTCTGCCCATTTTATTTATTTTGGTTTAATTTTTATTTTTTTATTTTTTTATATATACTTTTTATTGCATTTTAGGTTTGGGGGTACATGTGAAGAACATGCAAGATTGTTACATAGGTACACACATGGCAGTGTGATTTGCTGCCTTCCTCCCCATCACCTGTATCTGTTATTTCTCCCCATGCTATCCCTCCCCAACTCCCCACCCCCTGCTGTCCCTCCCCTTTTTCCCCCCG
>PVKV010040592.1:0-12118 GCA_004027835.1 Alouatta palliata
AGGAGAATTGCTTGAACCCAGGAGGCGGAGGTTGCGGTGAGCTGACATCGCGCCATTGCACTCCAGCCTGGGTAACAAGAGTGAAACTCCGTCTCAAAAAAAAAAAAAAAAAAATAGGTTCAAGGCCGGACGCAGTGGCTCACACTTATAATCCTAGCACTCTGGGAGGTCGAGGCGGGTGGATCATGAGGTCAAGAGATCGAGACCATCCTGGTCAACATGGTGAAGCCCCATCTCTACTAAAAATACAAAAATTAGCTGGGCATAGTGGCGCACGCCTGTAGTTCTAGCTACTCGGGAGGCTGAGGCAGGAGAATTGCTTGAACCCAGGAGGCGGAGGTCGCGGTGAGCTGAGATCGTGCCACTGCACTCCAGCCTGGTTAATAAGAGAGAAACTCTGTCTCAAAAAAAAAAAAGAAGTTTCAAAAACAGGTTTTCATAATTTCTGAGATTTGGCTATTTCTCTCTTCTGCTTTTTTGGGATTGTCTCTTTCCTTTACTTCTTATACCCATATGCTACTCAATTTAAAATCTCTTCCCAGCAGATTATAATATAAAGACCATAGACAGAAGAAAACTGAGCCAGGTGTGGTGGCTCATGCCTGTAATCCCAGAACTTTGGGAGGCTGAGGCAGGTGGATCACCTAAAGTGGGAGTTCAAGACCAGCCTGGCAAACGTGGAAAAACCCCATCTCTACTAAAAATACAAAAATGAGCTGGGTGTGGTGGCATGTGCCTGTAATCCCAGCTACTCTGGAGGCTAAGGCAAGGGAATCGTTTGAACCTGGGAGGTGGAGTTTGCAGTGAGCCAAGATTGCATCACTGCTCTCCAGCCAGTGTGCGACAGCAAGGCTCCATCTCAAAAAAAAAAAAAAAAAAAAGAGAAGAAAACTGATTCCTGGTTCTGCTACCAACATGACCTGTCCTTTTTTGACAAGTTTTAGAAACAGATTGAGTGTGTGTGTGTGAGTGTATTTCTTTTTGCAACCTCTGCCTCCTGGGTTCAAGTGATTTTCCAGCCTCAGCCTCCTGAGTAGCTGGGATTACAGGTGCCCGCCACCACGGTTGGCTAATTTTTTGTGTATTTAGTAGAGGCGGGATTTCTCCATGTTGGTCAGGCTGGTCTTGAACTCCTGAACTCAGGTGATCTACCCGCCTCGGCCTTCCAGAGTGCTGGGATTATAGGCATGAGCCACTGTGCCCAGCCAGATAATGTATATATTTCAGATCCTTCAACATTTCAATAAAGTGAAAGTCTTCCCTTACTCATCATTATCTATTAAGAGTTTAGCCAGGTGCGGTGGCTCACGCCTGTCATCCCAGCACTTTGGGAGGCCGATTCAGGTGGATCCACCTGAGGTTGGGAGTTTGAGACCAGCCTGACCAACATGGAGAAACCCTGTCTCTACTAAAAATACAAAATTATGGGTGGCACCTGCCTGTAATCCCAGCTACTCGGGAGGCTGAGGCAGAAGAATCACTTGAACCTGGGAGGTGGAAGGTGCGGTGAGCCAAGATTGCACCATTGCACTCCAGCCTGGGCAACAAGAGCGAAGCTGCGTCTCAAAAAAAAAAAAGAGGTTTAAATTCCTTTCAGGAAAAACAAGTATATATATAAAGCAAATACAGATATAACTGTATTAGTCTGCTTTCACACTGCTATAAAGAAATATCTGAGACTGGGTAGTTTATAAAGAAAAGAGGTTTAATTGACTCACAGTTCTACATGGCTGGGGAAGACTCAGGAAACTTACAATCATGGCGGAAGGTGAAGGGGAAGCAAGCACCTTCTTCACAAGGCAGCAGAAGAGAGAACTTGCGTGGAGGAGGAACTTCCAAACACTTTTAAAACCGTCAGCTCTTATGAGAACTCCCTCACTATCACAGGAATAGCATGGGGAAAACCACACCCATGATCCAGTCACCTCCCACCAGGTCCCTCCCTCAACATGTGGGGATTACAATTCGAGATGAAATTTAGGCGGGGACACAGAGCCAAACCATAACTACGTGTGTGTGTGTGTGTGTGTGTGTGTGTGTGTGTGTGTGTATTTTTTTGTTGTTGTTGTTGTTTTTCTTGAGACGGAGTCTCGCTCTGTTGCCCAGGTTAGAGTGCAGTGGGACAGTCTCTGCTCATGCAGTCTCCACTTCCCGGGTTCAAGCAATTCTCCCTGCCTCGGCTTCCCAAGTAGCTGGGATTACAGGCACCTGCCACCATGCTCGGTTAGTTTTTGTGTTTTTCTTTTTTTGAGATGGAGTTTTGCTCTTGTTTTCCAGGCTGGAGTGCAATGGCGTGATCTTGGCTCACCACAACCTCCGCCTCCCAGGTTCAAGCAATTCTCCTGCCTCAACCTCCCGAGTAGCACGAATTACAGGCATGCACTACTACGCCTGGCTAATTTTTTATATTTTTAATAGTGACAGGGTTTCTCCATGTTGGTCAGGCTGGTCTCAAACTCCCAATCTCAGGTGATCCACCCGCCTCGGCCTCCCAAAGTGCTGAGATTACAGGCGGCATGAGCCACCACACCCAGCCAATTTTTGTATTTTTAGTGGAGATGGGGTTTTGCCTTCTTGGCCAGGCTGGTCTTGAACTCCTGACCTCAGGTGATCTGCCCACCTCAGCCTCCCAAAGTGCTGGGATTACAGGCGTGAGCCACTGTATTCAGTGTTTTGTTTGTTTGTTTTTTGTTTATTTTTTAAGAGGCAGAGTCTTGCTCTGTTGCCAAGGCTAGAGTTCAGTGTGGTGGTGAGATCATAGCTCACTGCAGCCTCAAACTCCTGGATTGAAGTGATCCTCCCACCTCAGCCTCCTGAACAGCTGTGACTACAGGCATCTGACATCACTGGCTAATTTTTAATTTCTGTTTTTGTAGAGATGGGGGTCTGGCTGTGTTGTCCAAGCTGGTATTGAACACCTGGCCACAAGCCATCCTCCTGCCTCAGCCTCCCAGAGCACTGGTATTATAGGCATGAGATACTATGCCTGATCTATAGTCTTAAAAATATGTATATTTATACAAGTTGTTACTGAACTTGCTTTTATTTAATGTATCTACAGTGATGACTTAAAATTGAGAATTTGTGTCAGCTGAAGATTATTACTGTGTTTTAAAAATATTCTTGACTGACTGCATGGCTCATGCCTGTAATCTCAGCAGTTTGGGAAGCCGAAGCAGGAGGATTGCTTGAGCCCAGGAGTTCGAGACCAGCCTGGGCAACATAGTAAGACCCCATCTTAAAAAAAAAAAATTATCCAAGTTTGGTGGCAGATACCTGTAGTTCCAGCTACTGGGGAGGCTGAGATGGAAGGATCATTTCAACCCAGGAGTTTGAGGCTACAATGAGCTATGATCACATCAGTTCATACCAGTGCACTCTAGCCTGTGTGACAGAGTGAGACTTTGTCCCCAAATAAATAAGTAAATAAGTAAATCAGGCTGGGTGTGGTGGCTCATGCCTATGATCGCAGCAGTTTGGAAGGCTAAAGCAAGTGGATCTCTTGAGCCCAGGAGTTCACGACCAGCCTGGGCAACATGGCGAAACCCCATCTATACAAAAAGTACAAAAATTAGCCGGGCTTATGCTGATGGGCACCTGCAGTCCCAGCTTGGGAGGCTGAGGTGGAAGGATTACCTGAGCCCAGGAAGTCAAGGCTGCTGTGAGTGGAGATTCTGCCACTGCACTGTAGCCTAGGTGACAGAGTGAGACTCTGTCTCAAAAAAAAAAAAAAAAAAAAAGAGAAAAAAGACATACCAGGTTCAAATCCAACAGAGCTTAAAGGTTAAACAAACAACAAGAAAAACAGAAAGAAAACTTATCAGAGTAATTCAGGAGTGGGCTCTCTTCTCCCTCTGTTTTTTTTTTTTTAAGATAAAAAGGGTTCCCATATAGTTTGGGGAAGAAACCAGGGCCAGCTATTGACACTTTTTCCAAGATCATCCCTCACTCCCCTGGAGTCTTGTTTGATGTTTTAGTAATGCTTTTTGTGTAATTATGAATCCCATTAGTGTAGTCTGTGGTTAAATAATCTTTATGCAGTGAGGTTATCCTGACTGTGTGTTCCTGTGTCCCAGCTGCCCTTAGAGTTGTTGCCTCTGGTTACATTGTTTCAGATCACATGCTTTCAGGACCTCTGGTAACTTTGATCCTTTGTGTGTATCTTCTCTGTCAATGAGAGGATAAGGAATGGTTTTTTCCTACCTACTAGTGTTCAAAAAATACATCGTGTTGATGGACAGTTTGCCTGAGGAGTACTGATGATGCATTTGGAAACTTATGTTTTATTTCCTCCAGGGGAGCCAGGAAGTGGGACAGAAAGTGACACTTCTCCAGACTTCCACAATCAGGAAAACGAGCCTAGCCAGGAGGACCCGGAGGATCTGGATGGATCTGTGCAGGGAGTGAAACCTCAGAAGGCTGCTTCCTCTACTTCCTCAGGGAGTCACCACAGCAGCCATAAAAAGCGAAAGAATAAAAACCGGCACAGGTCAGTGGCGGGGACCCCGCGCCCCGCAGCTTCCGTGACCTTTACTGTGAAGGGAATTGCCCAGGATAACAACACTGTAGGATTGTTGCAGAGCCTTTCTGTTGCTGATGGCAGGAAGGTCCTTTGGTCCAGGTGAACAGTCTCAGTTGCTCAGAGAGGAATTGGTAGACATTGGAGTAGCCCTCAAGGAAGACTCCAGGATATCCTTACTGTTTCTAGTGCAGAATGGTTTTATTCCATAAAACCTTGTTTCATATGGTGAACATGGGATACTTTTAGAAGAGAAAAAGGAGAAATAGAAATGGGATCTGTGTAACAGTATTTGAAAAATGCCACTAGTACATAATGGGAAGCTGTAAAGTGGGATAAAGTCTTCTGCTGTTAATCCTGATCTTTGCTTACTTTTATTTCTTTGTGGATGGAGAGAACTGATTTGACATGCCTTTTTTTTCTCTTTAAATACAAGTTTTTTTTATTGCTTGTGATTTTTCTGTTTCTGTATTTCTCAGCAACATGCTGACGTCAGATAATGGAAGAGCAGTATAAAGCCTGTAAAATATGAGAGTGTCTTCCTAGGTAACGTGTAACGTTGGTGTACCGTGTTTTTTTTTTTTGCAGTACACATAACGAGATAGGAATGATGTCAATGGACAGAGAGGCCAGGTGTCACCCAGAGGGGGTTTCAGCATTCACTCTGCTTGGGATTTGTATGATAATATGGGGGCTTGTTAACTCAGATAATTGGAAATTATGCAGCTTGACCCAAAGAGGATAATGTACAGTTTTTAAAGTAAGGAATTTTGCTGGCCTCAAACCTTCTGGGATACATGGAGACCCTATACATACCTGTTTCCATGCTTCCTAGAAATTTTGAAGCAAGGGCAAGATTCCTCATTCTAGAAACTGCATTCTTTCCTCCTCTCCTGGAAGACTGCGTGCAGAGCAGGTGAAAGGGGGCATACAAGGAATGGGTGGCATTCCCTGTCCTCCAGTGTGCTTCTGGATTTGCTTTACAAATCTGTAGCATATTCCTTCATGCACCCAATGTATTAAACTTGGCAGTACCTGGGGATAATGTAGAATTAACTCTGCCTGATTTGAACCTCCTTGGTTGGCGTCAGCTGGATCTTCAATTCTTTTAAGAGTTTTTCTTGTTGATGGTAATAGTGTTTTTTAGACTGCAGAAATAGTATTCCTTCAAATAGTGAGTAAGGACTGCTGCTTAACATTTTTCTGCAAACCAGAAGTCACCATCCTAATCACATAATTATACTAAGAAATAGCAAAAATTGCATATTCCTCTTTGTATATTTTTCAAAGGCTGTAGATTATTTGACCAACTGTAATAAGACTGGTGCTAGCTTATCACGAATAGCAAAGAAACATACTCTTAAAATTTTATTTAATTGTCAAGACAATTAAATGTCATGCTCTGCGTTGCTTCTGTTAAATTTATTCCAGTGTCATTTTATTTATTTATTTATTTATTTAGAGACAAAGCCTCGCTCTGTCACCCAGGCCAGAGTGTAGTGGCATGATCTCAGCCCCCTGCAACCTTTGCCTCCTGGGTTCAGATGCTTCTTCTGCCTCAGCCTCCCGAGTAGCTGGGATTACAGGGATGCACCACTGTGCCTGGCTAAGTTTTGTATTTTTGGTAGAGACAGGTTTCGCTGTGTTGGCATGAACTCCTGATCTCAGGTGATCTGCTTGCACTGGCCTCCCAAAGTGCTGGGATTATAGGTGTGAGCCACTGTGCCTGGCCTAGTGTCATTTTAAAGTAATAATTATTTTCTTATTTCATAGTGTCTAGAGGAGGGAGGAAACTTTCAAAATTTCTGGGGCTTTTTTCCATTACTGATGAATAGGCTCTCTAGATAGCTGTTTATTTCAGGTCATTTTCATTAATGACATCATTACCTGATGACTGATAAAAAGGAGTTAAAGAAGTGCTAAACTTCACTTTGTTCTTGCAGGTTTCTTTTTTTAAAAATTTTTTATGTTTTTTATTTTTTATATTAAAAATTTTTATATAAAACCAGCTGCATGAAGTGGCCAGGTGCATATCAACTTCCTCAGGTTACCACTGTGCACATTTAGGCTTTCTTTGCTTCTCCAAAGCCTTCCGCCCGTTTGAGTGTAAATACTGGGTCCCTCCAGCTTAGCTTTACTATGTTATCTTCTTGCAGATTTCTAGCATATTTAGTAGGAACAGTATTACTTCCTATCCTTTCCTTGCCGCAGGAGCTATCTCCTTCCAGAATAGTGGTGTTGTAAAGATCTTTGATATTAGTTACTGCTTCACAAATAGTGTTTTCTGTTTGGAAAGCAGAATCCTGCTTTTTATTGCTGTCCTTTTGTCTTTCCTCTGATTTAATATCTGGCTGATCTCCCTTGGCCTTAGGCACTCATCTGCCCCAAGAAAGGAGAGTGAAGCTGATTTGCTTCCTTTCTAGGGAAGCCAGATTCAGCGTGGTCAGTTAAGGTCCTTAGACGCATGCCATCTTTAGTCAGGAACTGTGTCTGGTCCAAGCCCCTTACTGCTGACCAGACCTCAGTGGGGCTGGCAGATTGGGGTGGAGACAGAAGATGGTGTCTATGTACCTTGTTAGGTTTGTACCCAGTACAGTACGTGTTTGTCCTCCAGTGTGCCATACCCAATATAGTGAGGTAAGAGTCAATAACAAATTATTTCAGCAAATGTTTGAGTACTTACTATGTGCCAGACTCTGTTTAGTGGTGAGCAAAGCAAAATGGAAATATATATGGCACTTAAGCAAAAGGAAATAACTTTTGAATTTGCCCTCTTCGGGAACGTAAATTTTTTTTTTTTTTTTTCTTGGAAACAAGATCTTGCTCTATTGCCCAGGCTGGAGTGCAGTGGTGAGATCATGAGGCTTACTACAGCTTCAACTTCCTGGGCCCAAACAATTCTCCCACCTCACCATCCCAAGTAGCTGGGAATACGAGCCTGTGCCACCGTACCTGGCTAGTTTTTGTATTGTTTTTGTATAGGTGGGGTTTCACCGTCTCTACAAAAGAACTCCTGGGCTTGAGTGACCTTCCTGCCTCGGCCTCCCAAAGTGCTGGGATTACAGGCATGAACTACCACACCCCACCAGAATATAAAAATTTATGAAATAATTTTTAGCATCCATAAATGATGACATTGTTCTGAATTCTTATATTTTACATGATACCTGAACAGTAAGTCATTCCTGGTATCTTTAAAGAAAAAGTTGAAATAATAGCATATAGTGGCCAGGTTCTGTGGCTCATACCTGTAATTTTAGCACTTTGGGAGGCTGAGGTGGAAGGATCACTTGAGCCTAGGAGTTTGAAACCAACCTGGGCAACATGATGAGACCCACCCCCCTACAAAAAATACAGAAGTTAGCTGGGTATGGTGATGTGCCTGTGATCCCAGCTACATGGGAGGATCAGGCTAGAGGATTGCTTGAGCCCAGGAGTTTGAAGCTTCAGTGAGCCATGATCACGCCACTGCACTTCATCCTGGGTGACAGAGGAAGACCCTGTCTCAACGATAATAATAATAATAATAATAATATTAAATAACATATACCTACTCTAATAAGTTTCTGTTAGTATAAAAATTTATTTTAGATAGTCTGTAAAGTGTTGATTAATTAGATACAGTCTATTTTAATTTGTGAACAAAGTCAAGTCAGGCTGAAAGTGAAATATTTGATAATTCCTGGTTTTGTACACCTACTGTATACTCTCCCAAACATCTAAAGTGAAACTTCTGTGTAAGAGATATTGACGTTAAGCTTTCTTCCAGCTTTACTCTTGCAAACATTGTCTAGGAGAAAAATGTATCCATTTGCATATTGTTTTAGCACCTGCTACAGTCTGGAAGGTGTTGGAGCCAGTGAAGGAGCAGGTGTCATGTCCCAGGTTAATGTTTGCTTTGGAGGCCAGCCCAGACCATGGTCTGCTAGCAGTGATGGCACAGAATGGCCTCTTCCTCTGTACTGCTCCCTCCAGATCCCTGAGACTCAAGTGCTTGTGGATGGCAGCTTTCTCTTGTTTTAATAGGGGTACTGCAGGCTGGGCGCAATGGCTCATGCCTGTAATCCCAGCACTTTGGGAGGCCAAGGTGGGTGGATCAGGAGTTTGAGACCAGCCTGGCCAACATGGTGAAACCCTGTCTCTACTAAAAATATAAAAAGTAGCTGGGTGAGGTGGCATGAGCCTGTAATCTCAGATACTAGGGAGGCTGAGGCCGGAGAATCTCTTGAACCCAAGAGGCAGAGGTTATAGTGAGCCGAGATGGTACCATTGCACTACAGCCTGGGTGACAAGAACGAAACTTTGTCTCAAAGAAAGGGGGGAAAGGGTGATGCACACTTGTGTGTTCCTTAATTGTAGCCCTGATGTAGACAGTTAACTGCCATCACCTACTTAGGTGGCAGAGCAATACTGTTCTTCATTTTCTGGAACAAGCTTCCACCACTGAAGTTTATTCATTCAGCTTTGGGCTTCTAGGATGAATGCTGTAGAAAAGGAGCATGGTGTTCCCTGGACATGTTTAGAACATATAACTTGCATAAAAAGTTGTAAAATGTTTTCCTTTTTTAAAGTTTAGACTGTTTTATAGTTTTTTTATTTTAGTGAAAGTATATTATGCTGAGTTAGTACTGTCTTCAAAGTGCCTTTCATTATATAACTAAACCTCTTTCTGTGTTTCTTCTAATGCCCTAATTATATTTTTCAGTACAGTTAAATATTTTAAAAGTTCTAACTCTGAATCTGGCAGCTAATAAAAGGGCTCCAGGTGTCTGTAGTTTTCTAATGAAATAACTTTTTCTTTCATAGTCTAGTCTTCTGATAAGAAATCCATTGAAGGAAGGGAATCTCCTGATCACAAAATCTTTGGTGCTTTGATGTTTGAAACTTCGTTGCTTAAGATTCTTAAAGCTGATTTTGTTTCTACAATTCTTGCTAGGGTGGCTAATCAACTAATTTATTGAATTAGTATATTAATTTCTATTGCTTTCTTCCTTTCAAATGCTGCCCCTCAGCCCGTCTGGCATGTTTGATTATGACTTTGAGTAAGTTTGATTTGAATTAGTATTTGTGCTGTGTTGTTTAGTGTGTAGACACCAGTATGCCTTTTTGAGACCTTTCTAACCCATAGTTTATCTGTTTAATTGTAGGTATATATATTAGGTTAGGCTGGGAAGTTTTTTTTAAAAACAGAAAAACGTGATGGAGGTAACATTTTATTTAATAACTTAAGCAAAATTAAGTAAACTTCACTTTTATGCATTTTAGTTTCTTTTAAAATAGATAACCTTTAATTCATATTTAAATTGATTTTCTGGCTTTGCTTCATGAGGAGATTAATAGCTTAAGATCTTGATACTTTGCTTTGGAAGGATTTAAAAATTGAAATTCATTTAATTTATTTTGTGTTTCATGTCAGGAAATACAAACTCCTAGTCTCTTTCCTATTGTTAATCATCATGTGCCTCAGTAATTTTCAGTGATATAGTTACAGAACTAACACATTAACATAGAGCATGCCCTCTTAATTCAGTCTCTTTAACATGTAGTTTTGCAATTGTTTTAAAATTATATGGCTTTTGTAGCTGCTGTATACATTTCTTTTTAGAGTCATCCAAGTTTGCCTTAGGGCACAAGTATCTGCTCATAATTTTTAATACTTGCTTGATAATATCTGGGTAAACAACTAAATATGACATAGTCTAATGAAGAATGTGGATTTTTCTTAACCAAATAGTCTTTGTTATAGCTTATGCCCTATGCACTAGCTGATTGTGGGACCCATTTTCTTTAAATTAAAATGGAAATATCTTTTATCTTTTCTGTCACAGGATTGATCTGAAGTTAAACAAAAAACCACGAGCTGTAAGTATCAGCCAGACCACTTCAGAGAGGCTGGCAGTTTTGTAGATGATTAGACAAATGTATTTGTCTTCAGAGCTTGAGTGTTCTGCACCTGGAGTCATAACTCTTGATTTAAAGTCTGGGGTGTCCATCTGGATATACTTCAACTTTTAGGTGTTACGTTTTTTTTTTTGAGAAACAGTTTCTCGCTCTGTCGCCTAAGCTGGAGTGCAGTATTGTCACAATCACAGCTCTCTGCAGCCTTGACCGTCTATGCTTGGCCTCCCGAATAACTGGGACTACAGGCATTACCTCCTCACCTGGCTAATTTTTGTATTTTTTGTAGATATGAGGTTTTGCCATGATGCCCAGTCTGAGAATTCCTGGACTTAAGCAATCCTTCTACCCCAGCGTCACAAAGTGTTGGGATTATAGGCATGAGCCAATGTGCCTGGCCTATGGATTTTGTATTTTAAGGAGAGAAAGAGGTCACATGCATTTTTTTTTTTTTTTTCCTGAAATGAAGTCTCACTCTGTCACCTAGGCTGGAGTGCAGTGATGAAATCTCACTGCAACCTCCACCTCCTGGGTTCAAGCAATTCTCCTGCCTCAGCCTCCTGAGTAGCTGGGATTACAGGCGTGCTCCACCATGCGTGGCTAATTTTTGTATTTTTAGTAGAGACAGAGTTTCACCATGTTGGTCAGGCTAGTCTCAAACTCCTGACCTTGTGACTCGCCCGCCTTGGCCTCCCAAAGTGTTGGGATTACAGGCGTGAGCCACTGTGCCTGGCCAATCACATACATTTTTAATGATGAAAAATTTCCTTTAATTAAATAATAAATTGTTTTTATTTATTTATTTATATTTATTTATTTATTATTTTTTTTAAAGACAGGGTTTCACCATGTTGGTCAGGCTGGTCTTGAACTCCTGACCTCAGGTGATCCGCCCGCCTTGGCCTCCAAAGTGCTTGGATTACAGGCGTGAGCCACCACGCCCAGCCAATAATAAATTGTTAATAGTAGCTTCTTTTTTTTTTTTTGAACTGGTGGTCAGGTGCTCTAAGAGCAGACTTGATGTTTCAACCCTTTATGGACTCAGAAGACAGACCTTTCTCAGATGCAAAATATTGAACATTATATTTGGAATAGAATCTTTCTTTAAAATTTTTTTTTTTTGTGATAAGGTCTGATTCTGTCACCCAGGCTAGAATGCAATGGTGCTATCTCAGCTCACTACAAGTTCTGCCTCCCAGGCTTAAGCTGGGACCACAGGCATGCGCCACCATCCCTGGCTAATTTTTGTATTTTTTGTAGAGATGGGGTCTTAATTTGTTACCCAGGCTGGTCTCGAACTCCTGACTCCAAGTGATCTGCCCACCTGGGCCTCCCTAAATGCTGGGATTATAGGTGTGAGCCACCACGCCTGGCCTGAAATACAATCTTTAGCTACAGAGCAATCCCCTAGCAGAGTTGTTTATGAGATTTTTTTTTTTCCCTTAGGGTCAAACCACTGTTCTGCTGGGAGTAAGTTGGAACTTTTGTTTTTTTCTCTTTAGGACTATTAGAAGACACATTAGTGCAGAAGCTTCCAGGCTGTAGAACCCTGCTTCCCTTCTCTGACCTCACAAAGATAAACATCCTTCACCTGAGTTCGTGGCCATCCATCTCTGCTCTCCTAGACCCAGTGCCTGTGACTTTGAGTAGTTTGTTTTAAATGTGGTGACAAGTCATTTCTGTAAGACATTGGATCATTTT
>PVKV010040593.1:0-12117 GCA_004027835.1 Alouatta palliata
ACCCCCAGACCTAAAATGCAATAAAAAGTATATATATAAAAAAATAAAAAATAAAAAAAATTAATAAAAAATAAAATAAAATAAAATAAATTTCTTATATCTGAAATACAATCTATACCCTTCTTTGGCACTAGGATACTATATTGATACTTTAAAAATATGTATGTAAACAAAAGAACTTAAATCAATTTGCTGTGAGACTGAGCAAAATAGCAGTAAGGCAGTCTCCTTGCTCTGATAAGGATCTACCAAAAAGATTGACGTGGTCAACATTTTTAAAAGTAGTTTAAAAAAACAAGGCATTTTTACTACCTTATCTTCTGTGAAACAAATGATTTCTATGATATAGTGTGGGAGATTAAAACTTTAACTGTTCCTACAATTTGTGAACATTAAATATACACTGGGAAAACTGTCTGCATATACTCTTCTCTTAATAATAAAAAGTTCTTTTATTATTACCAACATCTTGACCAACAATTGAGTCAACATATCAGGGTCTTATTATTTTTTTAATGCTGCTTTGCAATGGAGTCAAAGAGCTATCAGGCATAAACTTTTCTTAAATATACTTAGGTAAAGCAAAGAATCCGGGGATGCCAGCACAGTCGGTGGGAATCACATTTTATTAAAATGCCTTGTTTTCGAGTAACAAAGATTTCCACATCAAACTGTACATTGAGAAAATGTGTTATCACAGCTATAGCCCAGAGATAAGGCCCGTTTTGGGAGTAGGACGCTTCAGAGATGGTGATTTCATCAAAGATCTAAGTTCTCCCTGCCTGTCCACTCAGCCTGCTCTGGGCCTAGGGATTAGTTCCCCCACCGTGGAGGTAGCTCCATGTATCACCTCCCAACACTCCAACATCTAGAGACAGAATCACATCACAGCACTCCAACATCTACAGGCAGAAATTACCTTGTTTTTTTCTTGTTTTTTTTTAGGAGTCTTGCTCTGTCACCCAGGCTGGAGTGCAGTGGCACAATCTCGGCTCACTGCAACCTCCGCTTCCTGAGTTCGAGCCATTCTCCTGCCTCAGCCTCCAAGTAGCTGGGACTGCAGGTGTGCACAACCATGCCCAGCTAATTTTTGTATTTTTAGTAGAGACAGGGTTTCACTATGTTGGCCATGATCTCTTGACGTGATCTGCCCACCTCCGCCTCCCAAAGTGCTGAGATTACAGGTGTGAGCCACAGTGCCCAGCCAGAAATGACTTTCTGTCAATGTCTTTTACTCAGGAGCCAAAAGGCCTCTCATTGGAGGGACTAGGACCCATCTTCACCACTAAACCTATTCCCGAAAAGGAAAAAGGCACCATAACATTTGGATTCAAAAAATGACAAATTAACTCTAACAGCAGCCATAAATCCATCTGCCCCTGAGTTGTGTGGGGACTAGTGATCACCATGGAAAACCAGGGCTCTATCTCCAGGAAGAAGGGCAAATGTATTTGGAGTATGAAATAGAGTTTCCACATATGCCCAAGATGAAATAATTCTTCTGTCTGCTAACGCAGTACAGGATACAAAGTAGGTGCTCAATAAATCATCATTTTTATTCCTGTACATGCCAAGAAAATACTGTCTGGGAGTTGAAGACAAATTGGTAGGCAAAACAACTTAAGAGCATGAAGCTCCTGGTTCAACATTACGTGAGACTGAAAGAGTAAAGGTGACTAACTGAAAACTGGATTCTAAGTGCCTCATAATTTGTATTTTTAAGGCATGTAATTTATGAGCATATGACATTTTATTCACTTTTAAATGTCTTATGTTAAACTGTGCATAAAATTATAATTTATGAGACTTTTTTCATGAATAATAATTTAAGAAAGTTGTTTGCACAACATAAAAGGATAAAATAGAAAAGGTTTCAGGTGAATGAGCTAGCTTTATTTTTATTTATCTGGTACCTTCCAAGCAATGGACAATCCTGTGGAGGTATTTTGCAAAGATAAATCTCCTGATGCATTTGCCCTACTGTGTTGTATCAGCAAATCCCTGGGTAGACTCGGCTGATAACTGAACTCAGCCAGCATTTTCAAGTGGGTATTTAATAATACAGCTCATCTCAAAACATAAACTGTGTGGTCACTAAATTAGGTTCCTACTATCGCTACAACTCTCTAAACCTAAGTCTGTCAATAGAATCAATAAAAGTGCCTAAATTTCTATTTACAGAGATGTTCCCATTATTTTTTGAAGACTTTACTATTATACAGCACTTTTTGATTCACAGAATAATAGAAAGGTACTGAAATGTTCCATATACTCCCAACCCCTACACATTCACAGTCTTCTCCATTATCAACATCACCTATCACAAACATCCTGTGAAATTGATCGACCTTCATTACACATCAGTATCCCCCAAAGTTCATAGTTTACATTAGGGTTTACTCTTGGCATTGTGAAGTCTGTTGGGCTGGATACATTTATAATGAGAGATGTTCATCATCATGGTATCATACAGAATATTTCCACTACCCTAAAAATCCTCTGTGTTTTACCTATGCACCCAGTCCCCTTCCTTCTAAACCCTGGCAATGACTAATCTTTTCACTGTCTGCATAGTTTTGCCTTTGTAGAATATCATATAATTGGAATCATACTGTATATAATATACATATATAAATATAACTCAAATCATGGGATACACAGTATGCACACATAGTATATACAGAAATATGCTTTTAAATTTTCTCCATGCCTTCTCATGGCTTGATAGCTCATTTATTTTTAGCACTGAATAATGTTCTGTGGCCCAATCTATAATACCACAGTTTACTCACTCATTTCTGCACTTACTGAAGGATACCTTGGTTGCTTCCAAATTTTGATTACTATGGATAAGCTATGTACGCTATAATATGAATAAACGATACATTATAAACATTCATGTGCAGATTTTGCGTGGACATAGGTTTTCACCTCCTTCAGGCAAATAGCAAGGACCTTGATTGTTGGATCACATGGTAAGACTATATTTATTTTTATTAAGAAACTGCCAAACCGTCTTTCAATGTGGCTGTAGAAAATGCATTCCCATATCCTATGAATATGCGTTCTTGTTGCTCCACATCCTCACCAGCACTTGGTGTTATCCGTGTTCTGACTTTTGGCCAATCCTGTATGGATAGTAGTATCTCATTGTTGTTTTCATTGGTTCAGGTTGTTTTGCTACTTTAAAATGTGTAAACCCCTGGCCAAGTACAGTGGCTCATGCTGGTAATCCCAGCGCTTTGGGAGGTCCAGGCAGACAGATCACAAAGTCAGGAGTTCGAGGCCAGTATGGCCAATATGGTGAAACCCTGTCTCTATTAAAAATACAAAAATTAGCTGGGTGTGGTCTTGGGCACCTGCAGTCCTGGCTACTTGGGAGGCTGAGGCAGGAAAATTGCTTGAACACGGGAGACAGAGGTTGTAGTGAGCTGAAATCATGCCATTGCTTCACTCTAGCCTGGGTGACAGAGCAAGACTTCATCTCAAAAAAAATAATGTAAACCCCAAAAGATTAAGTTATCATTAAATGGGATTCATAAACATTATTTATACACAAATACTTTGAGTGTTGATTGTATATCAGCAATGTGATTTGACTCATATAAAAGGATTCTAATAGTTTTAAAACCTAAAATATTTGTTCTATAATTGTGAAGATAATTTGAGCACAATGCATTTTTATAAATATTTATAAAATGAGGGTCTGAAGTGCTTTATATTTATATCTTTCAGATGAATGAATATCTTTTGGATGAATGGATGGTATATTTATATAAATCACCTCAATAGAGTCATGGTGCATGGCATGGTACATACATCTGTAACACACAAAAGTTGTCTATAAGAGTGAGTTTTAATTTCTGAAACGAACTTTTGAAATAAGTTTCAAATGTATTGTTAGGAATCTATGAGGTTTATTTTTGAAAACGTGATCACACTCCATGTTATCAGTAGCTACAGAGCACTAAGTGAGTGCCACATGCTGTTTTTGGTGCTTTAGATATATTAACATTTAATCCTACAGCATATGTATTAGATAAGAGCCGTTAATATACTTATTTTTAAATGAATAAAATGAAACAGGGGGAAGTTAAATACCCTGCATATAAAAGTATCAAGGCGGGGCACAGTGGCTTACCCCTGTACTCCCAGTGTTTTGGGAGGCCGAGGTGGGCAGATCACCTGAGGTCAGGAGTTCAAGACCAGCCTGTCCAACATGGTGAAACCCCATCTATACTAAAAACACAAAAAAATTAGCCTGGTGTTGTGGCAGTCACCTGTAATCCCAGCTACTCAGGAGGCTGTGGTAAGAGAATAGCGTGAACCCGGGAATCGGAGGTTGCGGTGAGCTGAGATCATGGCCATTGCACTCCAGCCTGGGCGACAGAAAGGGAATCCACCTCAAAAATAATAACAATAATGATGATAATAAAAGTATCAAAGCCTGAGCTTGACCCCAGGTAACCCGGCTTAGAGCAAGTGCTTACCACAGTGTCCTACTGACTGTCCCACTCTCTCTTCAGCAAGCCAGAATCATTAGATTTCCTGGCTAGAACTAGTTTAGTGAAATGAAACTTTTAATGGCTAAACTGATATATGTCATTCTGTTTGGGTACAAAGTGAGATGAAAGAGATTATGGTTTCGATTTTTATTGAACCGTGTTGATAGCCCATTTCAAAATGCTGATGAAAAAATGTACCAAATCTATAATTAATAAGAGAAAAGTGAAGCTAGAATGTCTTTTAGAATGTGAAGTTAATCACCTACGTAGAATATTTTTTCCATTTGATAGGTAACTATGATATATTTAGCAGAAGTATGGCATCAATTTTCTTGATAACATATAATTAATACCCCCGTGTTTTGTCATTTCTGAAATCATTGTCCTTACATTGAATAAGGAAAGCCTTATTTTTGAACACGAAGTGCTCCAGGAAGCAAGCACATGAAATAGAGAGAAAGGAAATTATATAGGTATTTCTTTTATATTCATTAGGTCTGGGGAGGAGAACAATAATTCGCATTTTAACAAAAGCCCTAGTGAAGCTGATACTACTGCTGAGGGAATCACACCTTGGAGAACCCAGTGCACTGTGGTTACAGATTAACACACAAATCTCAGTGGCTGCACACAAGGCAGCTTTATTTCCCACTCAAGTAAATCCTCTGTGAGTCAGGAGGATTTTCCCCATGTTGGAGCTTCTCCATCAGGAAAAAGCCTGCTGAGGTTGGAGTGGCCAGAGGGTGGGAGGCCCTGTGCATGAGGGGATCTTAAGGACAGGCTTGAGGGACTCATACAGTTCCAACCCACATCTCACTGACTGGTGTTCAGTCACGGCCCAACTTAACTAAAATGGTTGGCAGAAATGTGGCCTCCGCGTATGTTCAGGAATAAAACTACGTGTTGGGGTGAATGAACACATGGCATTGTGTCTACCTCTGAGTTAGCATGGCTGAAATGATTTCCATTCTCTGATCATTGTGATTGTCAGATCACCCTTGGACTGAAAGAAGCACACTAAAAGACTGTTTGGTACAAGACTTTAGCCCTTTCCTGGAGCTAGCACAGTGCTTTCTCTGTAACAGGTGTTCACTAAATATCTCTTAGATGAGTGGGTGGTACATGCTCTATATGTTTGTTAATCATAAAGAAAAAAATCAGTATTTTTTAATACTGTGCCGAAGATACCATATGGAATTTTATAATAGGCAATATTTTTCACCCTTAGGACCCAGTACTGAGTAATTTTCAGGTATGATCTTACTTAATTTTTTCATCTGTGGAGGATACATTCTTATAATTAAGATTTCATGATAAGAAGACAGACCTCATGACTTCTAGAGGAACTAGACATTCCTCCTGGGACATCAAGGATAGAAAGAAGGTGGGCGCACTGGCTCACCCCCTGTAATCCCAGAACTTTGGGAAGCTGAGGTGGGTGAATTGCTTGAGCTCCAGAGTTCAGGACCAGGCTGGGCAACATGGCAAAACCCTATGTCTACAAAAAATACAAAAATTAGCCAGGTATGACGGTGCACATGTGTAGTCCCAACTACTTGGGAGGTTAAGGCAGGATGATTGATTGAACCCCTGGGAAGTCGAGACTGCAGTCAGCCATGACCATGCTGCTGTACCCAGCCTAGACAACAAAGCAAGATCCAGCCAAAACAAAACAAAACAAAACAAAATGAATAGAAAGATACACGGAGGGAAAATCTCTGCTTTTTATTTGTTCATACTTCCTTGAATAAAAAGTATGCCTTTTAAAGATTAAAAAATAAAAATGAATAAAACCTGAACTGAAAACCTCTCTTGTAGATAGAGGGTTCATGAACATCCTGACATCAAATGCCAGGCAAAAGAGTTATTGTTCCTAAGTCAAGTTGAAGACACACAGGTTAATATCCATTCTGTTCAGATTCACAGCTTGCTAATGGGTTGATTGGTTGTGTGTGTCAATGCACTGCAAGTTTCTTTCTGACTTCCCCACCAGAAGATGATGCCTGAGGCATCCCTAGAACATCCACTAGAGCTCACTGCTGACTCCCTCACAGAGAGTAGATAATAAGTCTTCAGAAATAACTTATACAGAAGAAATCACTTTAAAATCCCATATAAATGGTACACAGTTTAATTTTTAATAAACTGAGCACACAGTGACTAATATGTGAGAAAGTACTCATTACTGTCAGCAATAACAGAAATTTGTAGTCAGTGGTTTCCAGGAGAAATATTGTAAAAGCACAGGCACTCGTAATAAACTTTTGGGTCACACTGTTTATCTTCCTCTTGGTTTTACCTACTGGAACATCTGAAACTCTTCTCACTTCCACATGCCTGCGTCCAACACAAGCAACTGCATAAATGCACCTACACACACATGCAAATATCAGTGAACAGAAATATAACTCACTATAATTTGTATATTTTCAAGATCAGAAATTTGGAACAAAAATTACCACCTTTTCCCATTTGCATCCTTAGCAATCAACTTAGAATCTGTGCAATTATTCAGAAATTATTCATTTGAGTCTGAAAATAATATTGAAACAGAAAAATAATATTAGAAATAATATATTTAAATAACTTTAGAGTTTGAATTATTATGTTTATTGACAGCAAAAACAACTTATTTTCCTTTTATTGTACATATCCTGTATGTATTGTGCCTATGATTGTACCAATGTATTTTATTATATAGTTATTTGATTAGGGGAACTAAATAGTACATATATCTGCATGCAACAAAATTTCATTAGTTTATTAGTTTAGTATGATATCTTCTTTACAATACAGTTAATAACTAGTTTAATTAAATTGTGGTTATAACTAAGAAAATAATTTGTTATTCTCTAAATTTTGGCTTTGCACTCTGTTAAGAAATATACAGGATTAATTTTTAATCTAGAGCCCTGAAACGAGCCCTGATATTCTTGCTGTCCCCATCCATTATTATTCCACGAAGGAAAATAATACTGATAATTGTCCTGGAACCAATACTGTTAAACAAAAAAGAATTATTTTCTTTTCATTTCTTAGAATAAACTGAGTATCAAAAACACTTTCCAGATATTCTTGTCTGTTGTACTCCACAATGCAAAGGATAACTGGGGGATCAGAAATTAGATATGTCAGTTCAATTCACCCATCACACAGAGTCATACGCATGCAAGTACATCTCTTTCTTCCAGAGTATCTTGTTTCTGTACTTTTTCAAATTGAAAGAAGATGGATATCAGGATACACTGGAAACAGTTTGGTTCTTCGGAACCAAACTGGCCAGGAGGAAGATATTAACAAAAGAGGGGTGCTCCAATTATTGGAATAGGGTATAGAAGATAATTTATAGCAGGGGCATGGGATCTTCAACTTGTTCAACATTAGGAGGTTTGGTATAATTCCTGGCAGGGTCTAATCTTTAAAAATACTAGAAATAGAAATTCCATTTGACCCAGCAATCTCATTACTGGATATATATCCGAAGGATTATAAATCATTCTATTATAAAGACACACGCACATGTATGTTCATTGCAGCACTGTTTACAATAGCAAAGACCTAGAGCCAACCCAAATGCCCATTGATATAGACTGGAAAAGGAAAATGTGGCACATATACATCATGAAATACATGCAGCCATAAAAAATGATGAGTTCCTGTCCTTTGTAGGGACATGGATGAATCTGGAAACCATCATTCTCAGCAAACTGACCCAAGAACAGAAAATCAAACACTGCATGTTCTCATTTATAAGTGGGTGTTGACCAATGAGAACATAGGGACACAGGGAGGGGAGCATCACACACTGGGGTCTGTTGGAGGGGAGTAGGAGAGGGACAGCGTGGGATAGGGAGGTTGGGGAGGGATAACATGGGGAGAAATGCCAGATACAGGTGATGGGGATGGAGGCAGCAAACCGCTTTGCCATGTATGTACCTATGAAACAATCCTGCATGATCTGCACATGTACCCCAGAACCTAAAGTACAATAAAAAATATATATATATGAAATACTATATATCAAATTAAATATTAAGAATCAACCTACTTAGAGGACATAGTATATTTCAGATTTTTAAATTTCTTACTTGAAATTAGTTTCTATGAAACTCCAAACATTGAAATCATTGAAAATACTTTAACTATGATAATAAAATTTGAAGTTTCATTATCATAGTCCAAATTTCATTATCATAGTTAAAGTGCTTTCAATGATTTAACCTATAGGCATTAAGAATATAATATTGGGAACAGCTTCCCTGAATTTCGACTCTACTTCTAACAATTACTTAGTGGCTTGGGGCAAGTTATTAAACAGCTCTGTACCTCACTATGCTAATCTGCAAAATGGGTGTTATAAGCTGATTTGTGTGTTGAGGCCCTAACCTCCTGTATTTCAGATTGTGACTATATTTGGATATAGGGCCTTCAAAAATAATTCAGTTTAAATGAGTTCATATGGAAGGGCCCTAATTCAACCTGACGGATGTCAGAAAAGAAGAAATCTTTGTTCTTAGGCCTTTGACAGATTGAATGGAGGCCGATTCACATTATAAAGGTAATCTGCTTTACTTTAAATCAATCAAGTATAAATGTTGATCACGTCCATAAATATCTTTACAATAACATCTAAACTAGTGTTTGAACAATCTGCTCCATAGCCTAGCCTAGGAGGCATGTAAAATTATCCATCACACAGAGAAATTTATAAAACATGTTAATTATGAACAGTTGTCTCATTTATACAATAGTTAGTTACAGGACCAGTGGATAGAATGCCATGATCCTATTGCAATAACATCTGACTTCATAAGTCCAAGGTTTTGGGGGGGTTACAGCAAAAACAGCATTTAACTTGTTTTTAAAATGGGAGCTATTTTTAAGCTGATAGTCTAAATGATAGCAAATCATCTAGACTTTCCACTTCAATATTCTCAGCCTAAAGTAAATGTTGTGATCTCTGTATTGCCTAAATTATGAGGTTATGTAATAAACAATGACATTGTGGGTTTAAATATTCCTTGTCTTGTTGAGGTATTCTCCTACGTAGTTTTTTCTACTTAGAACAATTCACAATGTCAAGAAATGTAATTTGTGTTGTACCCAGTTTCCAGAAGATAACAAAGTGTGGTATTGAATGAAATTACATAAGATCAGAGGCAGATCCATTGTTTCAGTTACCAGAAAAATTGCTTTGAGAAGTGATTAGTAAAGGCCTGACTAACCCAAGAGGAAAAAGACCTACAGGGCTGAGGAAGTCACCTGACTTGTGCAGGTGATAGCGTAGACTGTGTAATGCAGTATAAAATCAGAGCCATGTTGGTCGCAGTTCAGTGGATTAGGGACCATTAGCTTTGGTCCTTCTATTTGAAATCACCATTAAAAGCACAGAGAAGGAATGGTTTGGAAGTTTAATTTTTCTTTTTTTAATAAGGGATTTTACAAAATTTGATGAAAGACTTTATATTGTCTGGTTTAATTACATATTTCTAGCCTTTTATTACTTGATATGAAAAAATTCTTTACTCTTGAGTTCTGCTTTTCACTTCATTGATTTTCAATCTCTGATAAATAATTAAGAGTGATATACTTTGATAAGTTGTGTTTTCTGTTTTTTAAGTAAGAAGAAAATAGATTTAACTTGTATTTTTATCATATAAAATCACTCTTCAGATACTAATTACACATATCTTCATTGAAAATTAAATATAGAAGTAGAATTTATAAGGATTTATTTCTTACCATGAGTTAAACTTTGCCATCGGTTCGGGAGTCCACGTCTTTTCTTTCTTTTTCAAAATTTTTATATTTAATAAAAAAATTACATTAACACAAAATATCTGAAAATTCTAATATATAAATTTTGATTTCCATGGTTACATCTGGTATCCTCCATCAATTTTAGGATAGCCTCAAGAATTGAACACATTTCTTTAACTGACTTAATTCATAATAACATGTGTTAATGATCATTTGTCCTGAAAATTTTCCATAGTTAGAATGATAAAATATTTTGTCAAACAAAATAGGGCACATATTTAACTATGTTCTGAAGGACTGATGATGAAATTGAATATGTAAAATAAAGATCATTCTGAAAAATGCAAAATTAGTATTTCCCTACTTAGGTACAAAAGTATCTGATTCAATGTCTTATGTGTTAAGGAGACTTCTGAAAAAGTCTCTGAAGAGGAATAATGTACCTAATTATTTAAATCCCAAATAGGTCATACAAATCTATTCTGTTTTTCATACTTCTTCTAGATTCTTGTATGAATTATTTATTCATACCAAGCATATTATTATTGCCAATCATATGATACACAATTATTGATTACTTATTCTATTATAAAAATGAATTGGCCAAAAATCCATCTGCTCAAGAAACTAAACAGCTAGTAATAAATGATAATTGTAACTTAACATAAAATGTACCCTTACATCTTATCTTAAAGTAAATAAAGTAAAATTAAAGCAAAAGAAGGAATAAAAACAGAAAGGAAAACTATTTTGCAAATCTTCAAAGTAGAGATAACCTCTGTAATGTATCTTGGAGAGAAAGTAAGAGATTAATTATCTTTACTATCCAGAAGAATATTAATACCTTTTCAAACATTGAAAGTCCTATATGTTGAACAAAAATAAATTAAGATTAGAAAACACATATTAGTTATCATTATTTCAATGTTTCTCTCTACTCAGGCAATGTTTTGAGGTATTATTATTTACCACAATCATCAAATCATCATCAAAAATATAAATATTTATAGTAATAGCCCTCAAGGTAGATGCTATAATTCTCAGAAATAAAAAAAAAAAACAGAAATTTGTAGGCAGCAATACCTATGATGCTTTTAATTTTTAAAAGTGCAATATGCTTTGAAACCAAACATACAATAATAATTGAGGGAATGGTTATGAATGGCAAATACCTTCTTTCTACTTTCTACTTAAAGCGAAATGCAGTCCATGATAAAAAAATGTGTTAACCAAACATTATTAACATATTTCTCTGATCATTTAAAAAATTACATTTGAATGCAAAATATTAATGTACTATATATAGTATATGTTATTTGATAGAGGATATTTAATGTTTTCATAGTTGACAAAAACGTATCAAGTTATATGTTGGTGCCAAATAGTGACTCCTCATAATTTTCATGTGTTAAAACATGGAACTAAATGAATAAGAATTCTACATTATCTCAGGCAGTTTTAGGTGATTGATTCTGTACAGGTTGGTTTTAGAAGATCTAGATGAGTGGAGTACTAGCAGAAAGCAATGCTCCCTTCTACCGCCGCCTTCCATTACCACACTATTTTCACCTACAGGGATTGAGGATCCTGGTTTGCCTAGCTCTTGCTGAGTTTCAGCACTGAGAGTTTTCTGCCCTGGTGAAATACTCACATCCTAGCAAACAGGGACTGTTGGTCACCCTGACACTCAGAGTGAAGCTGAGAGTCTCAAGTCAGTTTGTAGCTGTGCTTCCTCAAAAAGCTGCCACAGATTCATGGGGAAAAGTTCAACATTACTTAGACGGCACTAAAATCCAGAGGCACTGAAAGGTTTTTATAGAAAACTTACTCAAAGTTGTAACATTGAAATACA
>PVKV010040594.1:0-12115 GCA_004027835.1 Alouatta palliata
AAATCTAAAATGCAATAAAAAGTATATATAAAAAAAAAAAAAAAAAAATTACCAAAAAAATAAATAAATAAATAAATAAATAATATACATCTTCAATTTGTTCTCTGTTATAAAAAAAAAATTCCACCTCTAATTCTACTGTGTTATAAAATATATACACCCTCAATTTGTACTCTGTTATTAAAAATATACACCCTCAATTACGACTGTTATAAAATACATACACCCTAAATTTGTACTCTGTTATAAAAAATATACACCCTCTAAATGTATTCTGATTTTAAATAAATAACCACTGTTCTGCTACGCTGTTATGAAAAATATATACCCTGTATTTCTACTTCATTATAAAAAATATACACCCTCAATTTCTACTGTTATAAAAAATATACATCCTCAATTTGTACTCTGTTATAAAAAATATACACCCTTTATTACTACTATGTTATAAAAAACTACACCCTCAATTTCTACTCTGTTATAAAAAATATACATCCTCTATTTGTACTCTGTTATAAAAAGTATACACCCTCTATTACTACTATGTTATAAAAAATATACACCCTCAATTTCTACTGTTATACAAAATATACATCCTCTATTTCTACTCTGTTATAAAAAATATACACCCTAAATTTGTCCTCTGTTATAAAAAATGTACACCCTCTAAATATACTCTGCTTTGAAATAAATAACCACTGTTCTGCTACACTGTTATAAAAAATATGCACCCTGTATTTCTACTTTGTTATAAAATATACTTCCTCAATTTGTACTCGGTTATAAAAAATATACCCTCTCTATTTCTACTGTTTTATAAAAAATATACACCCTCAATTTCTACTCTGTTGTAAAAAATATACATCCTCAATTTCTACTCTGTTATAAAAAATATACATCCTCTATTTCTACTCTGTTGTAAAAAATATACATCCTCAATTTCTACTCTGTTATAAAAACTATACATCCTCTATTTCTACTCTGTTCTAAAAAATATACATCCTCAATTTCTACTGTTTTAAAAATATACATCCTCTATTTCTTCTCTGTTATAAAAAAACTACAACAATTTGTACTCTGTTATAAAAATGTACACCCTTAATTTGTACTGTGTTATAAAAAATATACATCCTCTATTTGTACTCTGTTATAAAAAATATACACCCTCAATTTTTACTCTGTTATAAAAAATATACACCCTGAATTTTACTATGTTATACAATATATACGCCCTCAATTTCTACTCTGTTATAAAATGTATTCACCCTCTATTTCTACTGTGTTATAAAAAATATACATCCTCTATTTGTACTCTGTTTTTAAAAATATACACCCTCTAAATATACTCTGCTTTGAAATAAATAACCACTGTACTGCTACACTGTCATAAAAAATATACACTGTATTTCTACTTCATTATAAAATATATACACCCTCAAATTTTACTCTGTTATCAAAAATAAAAATCATCTATTTGTACTCTGTTATAAAATATATACACCCTCTATTATACTATGTTATAAAAAATATACACCCATAATTCCTACTCTGTTATAAAAAATATACATCCTCTATTTGTACTCTGTTATAAAAAATATACACCCTCTATTACTACTATGTTATACAAAATATACACCCTCAATTTGTACTCTGTTATAAAAAATATTCACCCTCTATTTCTATTGTGTTATAAAAAAAATACACCCTCAATTTCTACTCTGTTACAAAAAATACACATCTTCTAATTCTACTCTGTTATAAAAAATATACACCCTCAATTTGTACTGTTATAAAAAACACACACAATCTAAATAAACTGCTTTAATATAAATAAATAGACTTCTGTTACCCTGTTATAACAAAAAGAACACCCTGTATGTCTTCTTTGTTATAAGAAACATACACCCTAAATTTGTATTGTTATAAAATATATACACCCTCTAAATATACTCCACTTTGAAATAAATAACCACTGTTCTGCTACACTGTTATAAAAAATATACCCCCTCTATTTCTACTGTCTTATAAAAAATATACACCCTCAATTTATACTCTGTTATAAAAAATATGCATCCTCAATTTCTACTCTGTTATAAAAAATATACATCCTCAATTTGTACTCGGTTATGAAGAACATACACCCTCAATTTCTACAATGTTATAAAAAATATACATCCTCAATTTGTGCTCTGTTATAAAAAATATACACCCTCAATTTCTACTCTGTTATAGAAAACACACACCCTCTAAATAAACTGCTTTACTATGAATAAACAGATTTCTTTTACTCTGTTATTAAAAAAGAACACTCTCTATGTCTTCTTTGTTATAAGAAACATAAAAACTCAATTTGTACCCTGTTATAAAAATATACACCCTCAATTTCTACTGTTATAAAACATTTACATCCTCTACTTGTACTCTGTTATAAAAAATATACACCCTCAATTTCTACTCTGTTATAAAAAATATACACCCTCAATTTTACTATGTTATAAAATATACACACCCTCAATTTCTACTCTGTTATAAAAATATTCACCCTCTATATCTCCTGTGTTATATAAAATATACATCCTCTATTTTTACTCAGTTTTAAAAAATATACACGCTCTAAATATACTCTGCTTTGATAGAAATAACCACTGTACTGCTACACTGTGATAAAAAATATACACCCTGTATTTCTACTTCATTATAAAATACATACACCCTCAATTTCTAATCTGTAATAATAAATATACATCCTCTATTTGTACTCTGTTATAAAAAATATACACCCTCTATTACTACTATGTTATAAAAAACATACACCCTCAATTTCTACTCTGTTATAAAAAATATACATCCTCTATTGGTACTCTGTTATAAAAAATATACACTCTCTATTACTACTATGTTATAAAAAATATACACCCTCAATTTGTACTCTGTTATAAAAAATATTCACCCTCTGTTTCTATTGAATTATAAAAAAAATACACCCTCAATTTCTACTCTGTTATAAAAAATATACATCCTCTAATTCTACTCTGTTATAAAAAATATACACCCTCAATTTCTACTCTGTTATAAAAAATATACATCCTCAATTTGTACTCAGTTATAAAAAATATACGCCCTCAATTTCTACAATGTTATAAAAAATGTACACCCTCAATTTGTACTCTGTTATTAAAAATATACACCCTCAATTTCTACTCTGTTATAAAAAACACACACCCTCTAAAAAATCTGCTTAACTATAAATAAACAGATTTCTGTTACTCTGTTATAAAAAAAGAACACTCTCTATGTCTTCTTTGTTATAAGAAACATACACCCTCAATTTGTACTTTGTTATAAAAAATATACATCCTCAATTTCTACTCTGTTATAAAACATTTACATCCTCTACTTGTACTCTGCTGTAAAAAATATACACCCTCAATTTCTACTATGTTATAAAAAATATACACCCTCAATTTCTACTCTTTTATAAAAAATATTCACCCTATATTTCTACTGTGTTATAAAAAATATACACCCTCAATTTCTACTCTGTTGTAAAAAATATACATCCTCTATTTCTACTCTGTTATAAAAAATATACACCCTCAATTTTTACTGTTATAAAAAAAACATACCCTCTAAATAAACTGCTTAATATAAATAAACAGACTTCTGTTACTCTGTTATAACTAAAAGAACACCCTGTATGTCTTCTTTGTTATAAGAAACATACACCCTCAATTTATACTCTGTTACAAACAATATTCACCCTCAATTTCTACTCTCTTATAAAAAATATACATCCTCAATTTGTACTCTGTTATAAAAAATATACACCCTCAATTTCTACTGTTATAAAACATTTACATCCTCTACTTGTACTCTACTATAAAAAATATACACCCTCAATTTCTACTATGTTATAAAAAATATACACCCTCAATTTCTCTTCTTTTATAAAAAATATTCACCCTATATTTCTACTGTGTTATAAAAAATATACACCCTCTATTTCTACTCTGTTATAAAACATTTACATCCTCTACTTGTACTCTACTATAAAAAATATACACCCTCAATTTCTACTATGTTATAAAAAATATACACCCTCAATTTCTCCTTTTATAAAAAATATTCACCCTATATTTCTACTGTGTTATAAAAAATATACACCCTCAATTTCTACTCTGTTATATAAAATATACATCCTCTATTTCTACTCTGTTATGAAAAATATACACCCTCAATTTGTACTGTTATAAAAAACACACACCCTCTAAATAATCTGCTTTAATATAAATAAACAGACTTCTGTTACTCTTTTATAACTAAAAGAACACCCTGTATATCTTCTTTGTTATAAGAAACATACACCCCCAATTTGTACTCTGTTACAATATTTACCCTCAATTTCTACTCTCTTATAAAAAAATATACATCCTCAATTTGTACTCTGTTATAAATAATATACACCCTCTAAATATACTCTGCTTTGAAATAACCACTGTATTGCTACACTATTATAAAAAATATACACCTTGTATTTTTACTTCGTTATAAAATATATACACCCTCAATTTGCACTGTTTTAAAAAATATAAACCCTGTATTTCTACTTCGTTATAAAAAATATACACCCTCAATTTCTACTGTTATGAAAAATATACATCCTCAATTTGTACTCTGTTATAAAAAATATACATCCTCTATTTCTACTCTGTTATAAAAAATATACACCCTCAATTTGTACTGTTATAATAAACACACACCCTCTAAATAACCTACTTTAATATAAATAAACAGACTTCTCTTACTCTGTTATAACAAAAAGAACACCCTATAAGTCTTCTTTGTTATAAGAAACATACACCTTCAATTTTTACTCTGTTATAAAAAATATACACCCGTATTTCTACTCTGTTACAAAATATTTACAATGTCTATTTCTACCGATATAAAAATTATACTACCTCTAAATACACTCTGCTTTAAAATAAAGTCTCTTCTGCTACTCTGTTATAAAAAATATAAACCCTCAATTTCTACTCTGTTATAAAAAATATACACTGTCCGTTTTATGCTGTTATAAAAAATATTCACCAAGTAAATATGCTCTGTGTCAAAATAAATAATCACTCTTCTGCTATTCTGTAATAAAAATATAAGCCTTACATATTTATTGTTATAAATAATACACACCTTCAATTTGTTTTCTGTTATAAAATAAAATTCCACCTCTAATTCTACTGTGTTATAAAATACATACACCCTAAATTTGTACTCTGTTATAAAAAATATACACGCTCTAAATGTATTCTGATTTTAAATAAATAACCACTGTTCTGCTACGCTGTTATAAAAAATATACACCCTGTATTTCTACTTCGTTATAAAATATATACACCCTCAATTTGCACTGTTATAAAAAATATACACTCTGTATTTCTACTTCATTATAAAAAATATACACCCTCCATTTCTACTCTGTTATAGAAAATATACATCCTCAATTTGTACTCTGTTATAAAAAATATATATCCTCTGTTTCTACTCTGTTATTAAAAATATACACCCTCAATTTGTACTGTTATAAAAAACACACACCCTCTAAATAAACTGCTTTAATATAAACAGACTTCTGCTACTCCTTTATAACAAAAAGAACACCCTGTATGTCTTCTTTGTTATAAGAAACATACACCCTCAATTTGTACTCTGTTATAAAAAATATACACCCATATTTCTACTCTGTTACAAAATATTTACAATCACTATTTCTACTGATATAAAAATTATACTCCCTCTAAATACACTCTGCTTTAAAATAAAGTCTCTTCTGCTACTGTTATAAAAACTGTAAACCCTCAATTTCCACTCTGTTATAAAAAGTATACACCGCCTGTTTTATGCTGTTATAAGAAATATTCACCCACTAAATATGCTCTGCGTCAAAATAATCACTCTTCTGCTATTCTGTTATAAAAATATAAAACTTACATATCTATTGTTATAAATAATATACACCTTCAATTTGTTCTCTGTTATAAAAAAATACAACCTCTAATTCTACTCTGTTATAAAATACATACACTCTCAATTTTTACTCTGTTATAAAAAATATACACCCTCTAAATATACTCTGCTTTAAAATAAGTATAGTCTCTTCTGCCTCTCTGTTATAAAAATATAAACCCTCTACTACAACACTGTTATAAAAATACACACCCTATAATTTTACTCTGTTATAATATATATACACACTCTAAATATTCTCTGCTTTAAAATAAGTAAACACTTTTCCACTGCTGTGTTATAAAAATATAAAGCTTCTATTTATACTCTTATAAAAAGCATACACACACCATTTATACTGAGTTATTAAATATACTCGCTCTATTTCTACTCTGTTATAAAATATATACACCCTCTAAATATGCTCTGCTTTTAATAAAATATCCACTCTTCTTCTACTCTGTTACAAAAAATGTAAACCCTCTATCACTACTTTGCTATAAAAAATATACACACTCAATTTGTACTCTGTTATAAAAAAAATAAAACCTCTATTTCCACTCTATTAAAAAATATATGCCCCTCAATTTGTACTCTGTTATAAAAATATACAACCACTATTATATACAGCCTCAATTTGTACTCTGTTACAAAAAATGTACACCCTCTATTTCTACTCTGTTATTAAAAATATACACCCTCAGATTTTACTCTGTTATAAAAAATATACCCCCTATAAATATACTCTGCTTTAAAATAATCTTATGCTACTCTGTTTTAAAGAATATGAACCCACTATTTCTTCCCTGTTATTAAAATTATACACCCTCAGTTTTTATTCTGTTATAAAAAATATATATCCTAAATTTGTACTCTGTTAAAAAAACACACACGCTCTAAATGAACTCTACTTTACAATAAATTATCACACTTCTGATACTGTTATAAAAAATATAAACCCCTTCTTCCTACTCTGTTATAAAAAATATGCACACTCAATTTGTACTGTTATAAAAAATACACATCCTCTATTTCTACCATTATAAAAATTATAAACCCTCTCTTTGTACTCTGTTATAAAAAATATACACCCTCTATATATACTCTGCTTTAAAATAAGTAAACTCTCTTCTGCTACTCTGTTATAGAAGATATACACCCTCTATTTCTTCTCTGTTATAGAATATATACACCCTGAAATTTTACTCTGTTATAAAAAATATACACCCTCTAAATATACTCTGCTTTAAAATAAATAAGCACACATCTGCTACTCTGCTATTCTGTTATAAAAAAGTATACACCCTCTATTTCTACTCTGTTATTAATAGATACACCATCAATTTGTTCTCTATTATAAAAAATAGACACGCCCTGTTACTACTCTGCTATGAAAATTACACTCCCTCTAAATATCCTGTGTTATAAAAAATATGCACCCTCTATTTCTACTCCATTATAAAAAATGTACAATCTCAATTTCCACTCTGTTATAAAAAATATACACCCTTAATTTGTACTGTTATAAAAAACACACACCCTCTAAATAAACTGCTTTAATAAAAACAGACTTCTGTTACTCTATTATAAAAAAACACCCTGTATTTCTTCTCCGTTATAAAAAATATACACCCTCAATTTGTACTCTGTTATAAAAAATATACACCCTCTCTTTCTACCCTGTTATAAAATATATACACCATCAGTTTCTAACTGTTATAATAAATATACACAATCTAAATATACTGTGTTTTGAAATATATAAACACTGTTATGCTTCTGTTACAAAAAATATAAATCCTCTATTTCTACTCTGTTATAAAAACTATGCCCCATTTATTTCTACTTTGTTATGAAAAATACACACCCTCAATTTTTACTCGGTTATTAAAAATATACACCCCCTAAATATACTCTGCCTTAAAATAAATAAACACCCTTCTGCTACACTGTGATAAAAAATATAATCCCTCTATTTCTACTCTGTTATAAAAAATATACACCCTCTATTTCTACTATGTTATGACATATACACCCTCATTTTGTACTCTTATAAAAAATAAACACCCTCTAAATATATTCTGCTTTAAAATAAACACTTTTGTGCTACTCACTTACAGAAGAATATAAAACCTCTGTTTCTTCTCGTTATAAAATATAAACACCCTGAAAATATAATCTGTTACAAAAATATACACCTTATATTTCTACTTTGTTATAAAGAATATAAACAATCAATTTGTACTCTGTTATAAAAAATATACACCCTCTAAATATACTCTGCCCGAAAATAAATGGACACTCTAATGCTACTCTGTTATAAAAAATATAAACCGTCTTTTGTCCATGTGGGAGTTCAGTGGTGCTATCTTTGCTCATTGCAACCTCTGCCTCCCAGATTCAAGTGATTCTCCTCCCTCAGTCTACAGAGTAGCTGGGACTACTAGAAAGAGTGTTCACATTATTGTCTTGTTAATGCAGTAGTGTGTCCAGAAATAACAGGCCATTCTAGAGCTAAAATGTAAATGTGTATTTGAATGTTGAGAAAAATGGGTAAAGTTTGTAAGTCTATTTCCTGAGATTTTTCTGTATTAATTTCAGTAACAGCTACTATAATAAATTTTCCTACAACTAAAAAAAATTATAAACCGTCTATTTCTCTTCTGTTATAAAAATATACACCATCAATTTGTATCTGTTATAAAAAATATACACCCTCTAAATATATGCTGATTTAAAATACATAAACACACTTCTGCTACTCTTTTATAAAAGATAAACATCCTCAAATTGTACTCTGTTATGAAAAATACACACCCTCTAAATATACTCTGCTTTAAAATAAATAAACACACTTCTGCTACTCTGTTATTAAAAAAAACCCTCTATTTCTACATTGTTTTAAAAAATATACACCCTCAATTTGTACTCTGTTATAAAAAATATACACCCTCTATTTCTACTGTGTTATGAAATACATACATCCTCAATTTGTATTCTGTTATAAAAAGTATACACAATAAAAATATACTCTGCTTTAAAATCAATAAACATACTTCTTCTTCTCTGTTATAAAAAATATAAACGCTCTATTTCTACACTGTTACAAATAATATACACCCTCAAATTATACTCTTTTAAAGAAAATATACACCCTCTATTTCTACGCTGTTATAAAAAATATACACCCTCAAATTGTACTCTTTTATAAAAAATATACACCCTCTATTTCTACACTGTTATAAAAATATACACCCTCAAATTGTACTCTTTTATAAAAAGTATATACCCTCTAAATTTACTCTGTTTTAAAGTAAATACTCTTCTGCTAATGTTATAAAAAATATACACACTCTATTATTACTGTTAAAAATTTATACACCCTCAATTTGTACTCTTTTATAATAAATATGAACCTTCTAAATATACTCTGATTTAAAATAAATAAACACTCTTCTGCTACTCTGTTATAAAAAATATAAACCTTCTATTTCTACTCTGTTATAAAAAATATACACCCTCAAAATATACCCTACTTTAAAATATATAAACACTCTTCTGCTAATGTGTTGTAAAATACATGCATCCTAAATTTGTACTGTTATGGAAAATATACAACCTCAATATATAATCTGCTTTAAAATAAACAAACACATTTCTGCTACTCTGTAATAAAAAATAAAATCCCTTCATTTCTACTCTGTTTTAAAAAATATACACCCACAATTTGTACTCTGTTATAAAAAATATACACACTCTAATTCTACGTTGTTGTAAAATATATACACCCTTAATTTGAACCCTGATATAAAAAATATACACCCTCTAAATACACTTTGCTTTAAAATAAACCCTCTTCTTCTACTCTATTACAAAAAATATAAACGCTCTAATTCTACTCTGTAATAAAAAATATACAACCTCTATTTCTACACTGTTATAAAAAATACACTCCCTCAGATTTTTCTCTGTTATAAAATATATACACAATCTAAATATACTCTGCTTTAAAATAAATATTCTTCTACTACTTTGTTAAAAAAATATACACCCTGTAATTCTACTCTGTTATAGAAAATATACACCCCCTATTTCTACTCTGTTATAAAAAATATACACCCTCAATTTGTACTCTGTTATAAAAAATACACACCCTCTAAATATACTTTGATTTACAATAAGCAAACACAGTTCTGATACTCTGTTATAAAAAATATACACCCTCTATTTCTACTCTGCTAAAATATATACACCCTCAATGTGTACTGTTATAAAAAATATAAATTGTCTCTTTCTACACAGTTATAAAAATCATACACCCTCAATTTGTACTCTGTTATACAAAATATACACCCTCTATTTCTATTCTGCTCTAAAATATATACACCATCAATTTGTACTCTGTTATAAACAATATACACCCTCTAAATTTACTCTAAAATAAACACACTTCTGCTACTCTGTTATAAAAAATAAAAACTCTCTATTTCTACTCTGTTTTAAAAAATATACACCCACAATTTGTACTCTGTTATAAAAAATATACACCCTCTAACTCTACCTCATTATAAAATATATACACCCACAATATGAATTCTGATATAAAAAATATACAACCTCTAAATATACTCTGCTTTAAAATAAAGAAACACTCTTCTTCTACTTTATTATAAAATAAAAAACACCCTCTATTTCTACACTGTTATAAAAAACATACACTGTCAAATTTTACTTTGTTATAAAAAATACACACACTCTAAATATACTCTGAATTAAAATAAATATTCTTCTGCTACTCTGTTATAAAAAGTATGCACCCTGTATTTCTACTCTGTTATAGGAAACATACACCCTCTATTTCTACTCTGTTATAAAAATATACACCCTCTTTTTCTACACTGTTATAAAAAATATACACCCTTGAATTTTACTCTATTAAAAATATACACACTCTAAATATACTCTGCTTTAAAATAAATATTCTTCTACTGCTCTGTTATAAAAAATATGCACCCTGTGTTTCTACTCTGTTATAAAAAATATACACCCTCTATTTCTACTCTGTTATAAGAAATATACACTCTCAGCTCATGATCCAAGATGGCCGATTAGGAGCAGCTGAGGATTGCAGCTCCCAGTGAAAGCGTGGAGGCCGCTGCAGGTGATCCCCAGGCAAGCAGGGCCGGGAGTGGACCTCAGCAGTCCTACAGCAGAGGGGCCAGACTGTTAGAAGCAAAACCAAGTAACAGAAAGAAATAACTTCATCATCAACAAACTGGACATCCAGTGAGAGACCCCATCTGAAAATCACCAAGCACAAAGACCACACATAGAAAAATCCACAAAGATGGGAAGAAATCAGCGCAAAAAGGAGGAAAACACCCGAAACCAGAATGCCTCTCCTCCTACAAGGGATCACAACTCCTCACCAGCAAGGGAACAAGGCTGGATGGACAATGAGTGTGATGAAATGACAGAATCAGCCTTCAGAAGGTGGGTAATAAGAAACTTCTGTGAGCTAAAAGAACATGTTCTAACCCAATGCAAAGAAACTAAGAATCTTGAAAAAAGATTAGACGAAATGCTAGCAAAAATAACCAACCTAGAGAGGAATGTAAGTGAATTGATGGAGCTGAAAAACACAACACAAGAACTTTGTGAAGCATACACAAGTTTCAACAGCCGAATTGACCAAGCAGAAGAGAGGGTATCAGAGCTTGAAGATCAACTCAATGAAAAAAACCGAGAAGGCAAGAGTAAAGAAAAAAAGGGTAAAAAGGAACGAACAAAGTCTACAAGAAATGTGGGACTATGTGAAAAGACCTAATCTACGTTTGATAGGTGTACCTGAATGTGATGGAGAGAATGAATCCAAGCTGGAAAATACTCTTCAGGATATTATCCAGGAGAACCTCCCCAACCTAGGAAGGCAGGCCAATATTCAAGTTCAGGAAATACAGAGAACACCACAAAGATATTCCTCAAGAAGAGCAACCCCAAGGCACATAATTGTCAGATTCACCAGGGTTGAAATGAAGGAGAAAATGCTCAGGGCAGCCAGAGAGAAAGGTCAAGTTACCCACAAAGGGAAGCCCATCAGACTCACAGCAGA
>PVKV010040595.1:0-12114 GCA_004027835.1 Alouatta palliata
CTCCTGGGTTCAAGCAATTCTCCTGCCTCAGCCTCCCGAGTAGCTGGGACTACAGGCACGTGCCACCATGCCCAGCTAATTTTTGTATTTTTAGTAGAGACGGGGTTTCACCATGTTGACCAGGATGGTCTCGATCTCTTGACCTCGTGATCCACCCGCCTCAGCCTCCCAAAGTGCTGGGATTACAGGCGTGAGCCGCCGTGCCCGGCAATTTTTGTGTTTTTTAATAGAAACGGGTTTTCATCATGTTGGTCACGCTGGTCTCAAACTCCTGACCTCATAATCTGCCCACCTCAGCCTCCCAAAGTGCTGGGATTACAGTCATAAGCCACCGTACCCGGTCTGCCTCATCATTTTCATAACCGTTTCAAAAAGTTGAGTTTTACTTTGGATGAAATTCAATAATCATTATTTTCTTTTATGGTTTGTGGTTTTGAGGTCTTAAGATATCTTTTGCGTTATGCCAGGTTTGCACAGATTTTTTCCTTTGTTTTCTTCTTGCAAGTTTTATAGTTTCAGCTCAAATGTTTAGGCCTGTTTAGGCCTATTTCTTTTTTCTTTTCTTTTTTTTTTTTTTTTTTAGTCTATATTCTATGAAGAAACATGGTTAGGCCTATTTCAAATTAAATTTTACATATGGTGTGCAGTAAAGGCTGAGGTTAATTTTTTTTTTCTATGTGGATATCCCATTGTTCCAGCATAATTCATTGAATAGGTTACCCTTTTCTCACTAAATTACCTTAGAACCTGTAGTAGCTAGAACTTAAGACGGCACCTAATGAATACCATCTGTATGCAGGCCTTTGTGTGCTCCCCTCCAACTACATAGGTTGCCTTGGCTGACCTGTGTAACCAATACAGTTTTGCACAAATTAGGGAGTAAAAGTTAACAACAGTAGGTCATAAACATTGGCTTCCACCTTGCTCTCTACCTTGATCTCTCTTGGGTCACTCATCCAGGGAAGCCAGCTGGAAACTCAAGCACTCTATGAAGAGTCTTATGTGGTGAGGAACTGAAGCCTCATGCCAGCACCAGCATCTACCTGCCAGACAGGTAAGTGAGCCATTTAGTTCCAGTCAAGCATTCAGGTGACTGGCCTCAGCCAACATCTTGATGTGCAATCTCAGGAGAAAGCTTGAACTAGAACCACGAGTCTAAACTGCCTTTAAATCCTAACCTAAGAAACTATATTTCTAGACTTTTAATTCTGTTCCATAGATTTATTTCCTAGTCATTCAAGCAGTACCTTTACAATTTGACCAGCTAGACCATCACATATTTAATATTTTTCTTTCAAATTGTTTTTTATTCATTTTGTTTAACCTAAGCAAAGACCTGAAATCATGGGTTTGATGAACTATTTATTTTCTTTTTTTTTTCTTTTCTTTGCAGCCCCAGCTGTTGCACTACTTATGTATTTTCAAATGCCCATTAAGATAACAAAATATTAAAACAAGAAAAGATTATCCATCTACCCTCTCAGATTTCCTTAGATACCAGCAGTGGCACACCTGGCACTCTTTTAGAAACAATCGCTCTACTGGATTCCTGCGCCTGCAGCCTCCTGCACTTTTTCAGTGATACTCTATTGATATTTCCTTTGTCTTTCCCCAGGCAGGAGCTATGCTTCAGAGTACGGTGGAATCTCTCAGCAGGACCTGGTGTGGCTCAGATGCCAGCTTAGTTTGAGAGGGCCTTTCTGGCAGTGTCAGTGAAACTTCTTGAGTGTGTGGCTCACATAGCTCCTGAAGTGGTGAGACAGGTGGCTATCCCCATGATGGATATGATCAATGGGAACAGAGCCATCCGGGAGTTCATCCAGGACAGGGAGGTTGGGTAAGTATGTTGGAGGCTCCTGGTTTTGCTAGGTATTTGCACTGTTTTTGTACTAATACCTGGGATTCCAATTCATGACCCTTTTTGTAAATTGGAAACCAACAGGAAAACAGGCTTCCCTACTTTGAGAAAATGCCTCGATTTTCTTGCTATGAAATAGTGGAGCAGACAGAAGCTCAGCCTGTGGGAGCTGGACTCCAGAGTCATGTTACCTAAAATATTGCCTGCTGACTACCGTAAAGCTAATCTTCATTTCCTACACATAATCATCTATAAAGTGTATTCGTGGTAGAGTTCTAATTTCAGCCTGGCTTCACTCTGTTCTCTGGTAAATTTCTGAGTCTTTTTTTCCCGTAACATCTTTATGTGTATGTTAGGGAAATCAGAATCACCTTAATAGTATCTAAGAAAAAACAGTCGGCCAGGCGCCGTGGCTCATGCCTGTAATCCCAGCACTTTGGGAGGCTGAGGAGGGCAGATCACAAAGTCAGGAGTTCGAGACCAGCCTGGCCAACATGGTGAAACCCTATCTTTACTAAAAATACAAAAATAAGCTGGATGTGGTGGTGCATGCCTGTAATCCTAGCTACTCAGGAGGCTGAGGCAGGTGAATTGTTTGAACCCAGGAGGCAGAGGTTGCAGTGAGCTGAGATCGCGCCACTGCACTCCAGCCTGGGTGACTGAGCAAGAATCTGTCTCAGGAAAAAAAAAAAAAAAGTAAAGCAGTCTTTGCTGTAGTGGTGACTGTAGAAGGTATTCTAAGCCCATGTTTTAGTAATCATTAGAACTTCTGCTGTCATAGAGCACCCCTTTCCATTTCCAGGGTCAATGAAAACCTTAATAAGAGCTACATTTCCTAGAGGTATCTGCAGATCATTTCCTGGTTTCTTAGGAAGTTCCCGAAAGCCATTCCTTTGACTATAAGATTTTCATTGTGTTTCCTAGGAAAATCCGGAGAGCTGAAGAGGTGGAGCCATTCACCGGACTGAACATCACTTCCTCGTTTACTGATTGATTCCTGGCCATTCAGACAAACAAATGAACAAACAAAAAAACCCCACTTTTTTCATTTTATCAGAACTGAACTTGGCTGAATAAGTTATTTTTTACTGATTGTTAAAGTTGGGAGCAGCTGCCAGAGGCCTACAGAGTTGGTTTTTTTGGTTTTGTTTTGTCAACTTAACACAAACCACTGACAGAGATTTTCTACTTTCTGTTTTCACATGAGTTTTAACGAGGTTCTGTTGAAGCAAAGACCTCCAGACACGAAGTGATGACTTGTTACTAGTGGAATTACAAGCAACAGGGCAGGCCTTTTTGCTGGAGATATTTTGAGAGAAAGGGAGAACAATGGAAACTATTCTTCAAGATTGAGCCATGTCCTTTGGTAAGAATCTTGTCCACTAATTTTGCAATTTAAAGAATTTCAGGAAGCTTTTGGGTTGAAAATCTTATTTTAAGTTGAATATTTTCATTCAAAATCATACCTAAACTTCATGTTAATTTCACCTGAGAGGGACTATTTTATGCATTTTAGAGATTGGAAGGAAAAACAGCAACAAAAAAACCAAATAGTTGTTTCTACTAGGAAAATCAAAGAAAATAAAAGTTACTGCTGGCCCACATGTAGGACAGCAAGGCCTCCCCTTAGATGAAGCTAGCTGCATAGCACAGAGTTTAAAAAGTGTGCTTCACACACCACTTGAGGACCGTATTAAGTTGCTAATTCACATCCTAGAGATTCTGATTCTGTAGGGGTAGGCTGGAGCCTAGGAACCTACCTTTTAAACAAGTTCCATAGGTGATTCTGATGTACATACAGAGTATGACAGCCATCACTTTAGAGAATGAATTGACAAATTACAGCCCATAGGTCAAAGCTGGCCTGCTGTCTTATTTTGTAAATAAAGTTTTATTGGAATAGAGCTACAGTCACTTGTTTACATATTGTCCATGGCTGCTTTTGCAATACAATGGCAGAGTTGAATAATTCTGACAGATACCATATGGCTGGTTAAGTCCAAAATATTTACTAACTGGAATATTACGCTACTACATCCAGCTAATTTATTGTGTTTTTAGTAGAGACGGGATTTCTCCATGTTGGTCAGGCTGGTCTTGAACTCCCGACCTCAGGTGATTTGCCCGCCTCAGCCTCCCAAAGCGTTGGGATTACAGACGTGAGCCACCGCGCCCAGCCAATTTTTTTACTTTTTAAAGTTATGCTTTGGCCAGGCACGGTGGCTCACGCCTGTAATTCCAGCACTTTGGGTGGCCAAGCTGGGTGGATCACCTGAGGTCTGGAGTTCGAGACCAGTCTGGCTGATGTGGTGAAACCCTGTCTCTACTAAAATACAAAAAATTAGCCAGGCATGGTGGCACATGCCTATAATCCCAGCTACTGAGGAGGCTGAAGCAGGAGAATCACTTGAACCCGGGAGGCGGAGGTTGCAGTGAGCTGAGATCCCGTCATTGCACTCCAGCCTGGGTGACAAAAGCGAAACTCTGTCTCAAAATAAATAAAAATAAATAAAGTTATGCTTTTTCCTCTATTCCTAGTTAAATCACAAGAGGTTAGTAATCTATACATGAAATGTCTTGTTTCTCTTTAGCAGAAATTATATTTTTGGCAACCAGTTAAGAGCTTGCACTCCTTTGTCCCTTGTGTTACTATAAACTCAAGATGATGAGTTTTGTGGTATTTGACTTCTTAGGCAAAATCAAAATTTTTCCTTTGACTGTTGCTATTCTGTTTATGAAATAAACTTTTGTCTATGCACTTGAACTAAGTTTCAGCAAGTTCAATCTAAATTGAGTAATTCCAACTCCCAGTTTTGTCCTATGTTGCTCGTAAAACAGTTCCAAGTATACTACATTATCTTTTTTTTTTTTTTTTTTTTTTGAGACAGAGTCTCACTCCATCACCAGGTGCCAGGCTGGAGTGCAGTGGCACAATATCAGCTCATTGCAACCTCCGCCTCCCGGGTTCAAGCAATTCTCCTGCCTCAGTCTCCCGATGTGCAAAGCTCTTCCTCTATCTGTGGGTTGATTTGTTTCCTTAATGTCACTAAACACTCGTTTTATACTTGTCAGTCACCAATATCACTGTGTCCCACAAGAGCTCTTTTCAAGGTATCAAGTGATCAAAATCATTTCGTATATCCCCGGAAAACATGTGTGACCATTTATTTTGGGAAGTCTTGTAAACCTGATGCTATTTTTTTGTTTTCATTTAGTTTTCCCACGTATTGAAAGGAACAGGGCCATGAGCACTTCTTATGGAATACTGCTGGAGATATACATGTATATATAGTTGCTATAACACCATTCATGTGTTGTTGACTTCCACTAACAGAACCTGGCAAGATCATGGTCATGGTCGGGGTGGCTGATGATCCTCAGTGTTCCTGTGCAGTAGAAGGTGAGTTTGGGATGAGAGGGATGAGTAGGGAACCATCTCCTCACTTTCTCAGCTTTCTTTCTCACCTAGATTTTGTGAGGCTAGCACTTGGGAGATTGTCCCGTACCCAGGTCTCCTAAGTTTGGCTGCTGGACTTGCGTGAGTTGAAGGTGTGATGAGTGTTACACGGGCCACCCAGCATTCATGTAGAAGTGAAGGGAGGAGGACTGGGTCAACCTTATTTGAAAACGTGCCTCTCAGCTGCCTGCACCATCCTCCAGCTACACTGTGTAATGACAGTGCTTTGAGACATATCAGAGGCTGTAAATACATCTATGTGCTGGTGTCCGGGAGACCTGACGTTCTGTGTCAGAATGAAAATCTCTCAAGTTTCTTCATTTTACAAATGATGAAACAGCAGGTTCACAAAGTTACGTAGTTTACTTCAGGTCACACAGTGATGAGTTTTGAGCACTGCCAATAAAGCAATCACAATAATTATTCAGAAATTGTTCATAGAATCCATATGATTCAGTAAAGATTCACATAATTATTCCATAATTATTCACTGACCACTTTGTACTAGGCATTTTTTTCAAAAGTGTACATATACTTGGATATCATATTTTCATCATAATCCTTAAGGCAATGTTATCATCTGTAAGAAACAGGTAAAAACATAAAGACGGATAGCCAATCATGTATTTGACCATAGTTCCATTTTTTTGTTTCTGTGGTTCCGGCTGAATGACCAGAATGAGTCATGAGAAGAATATTCATTCTTGAATCATTTTCCAGGACCTACGTGTGCCCTCCTAGAGTATCGGGACCAAAATTCACAAGTGTCTGCACCTTGCTTTAACAGTGTGGGAAAGAGCCTCTACCACCTGGAATTTCCCTGAAACTTTGGAACATAAAAAGGAAGTGTGAGATTTGGGTCTGCCCTTGACTGTATTTAATTCACTCTTCTATTGAATAGCAATGATTCTCATTAAGACTTCTGCCTTTTTATAACCACAATACATATTTTATGGAGAAAATTTTACTCTTAGCTCTATTTAGAAAGAATAAATATTAGCTATAGTTTAAGTTTTGTGTTCTGGACTTAGTATTTTTTGATTCCTGTTTTGAGATTAACGTCTTATGTAAATGGGAAAATACTTGTTATTACTTATAAGAGCAAATTAGTTACTGGTTTCAGTTTCTGAAGTGGAAACACAAACTTTTGTTTTTAATCTTTGATTATCCCTATCAGCGCTGCTCATTGTCTCTCACTGTGACCTGGCCGTGCTCCTCCACTTACCCTCATCCTGCCGAAGCATCTCCACACACTGTCCAATTCCAGCAGTGATTCGGGCTCCTCCCAAAGCTCCATGAAATGGGTCCAGGTCTCAGGATGTCAGACACATTCCAGATACCAAAGCAACACATACTGTAGAGCCGGCAGCTGGGTTCCCACCTTTCTGAGGTTGGCTGTGATGTCCTAGGACAGGAAGAAATGCTTTCCCTTTTTAGGGGGCCTATTCTTCATGTCTCAGTGTCTCTGATCTAGTGAACACAACTTCCTGAACGTGAAAGAACTTACTAAATGTCTGGTTTCTTGTTATGTGGCTGGAATAGAGTTATAAGACTTTTCTACTTACCCACGTCTGCTGAAGTTTGAATTCTTAGCACTATGATTTCTTTTCTTGTAAGGTGAGCAGTTTTCAGAAGACTGGTCCTGTTGCTGTGCCAAAAGAGGTAAACTTTATTTCAACTCCAAGCAAGCTTGAATTTGAAACTAGGACTTCCACTCTTTCAATACTGGACTGCCATTGCCTCAGGCATGTGTCCGGAAGGACTCCTGTCTCTGCTGTACTCAGGCTAAGGTTCACAAGAGCCCAGAAAGCCAGGTGTCCTTCACTTCTAGGTTCCCCCAACAGTTTCTCCTCAGCTTTAGAGACTGCACTGAAAATATTCTTGCTCTGCTTTTGTGTTTTGGTTCGGCATGATGTGACGCAGCTCAATGGTTCCTAACCCCAAGATGATCAGAGTAAGAAACACCTGGGAAGGTCAGTGATAATACAAGTTTATTGTCCTCCTTGCAGGGATTCTCGTTCAGTGGGCTCAGGTGGGGCCTAGAAGGTGTTTGTTAACGTGACTCAGATGTGCAGTCAGTTTGGGGACCCTCTGATACCATGAACCTTACAGTTTATGGGATGATTCTGTTTTACTGGTGACGAAATCAAGGCACAGAGGGTCTGTAACTTGCCCAAGTTCCCTTTGCTGTAAGTACTGGAGCCAGATCTCAGGTCGAGTCCCTCCGCACAAACCCCTTCCCACATTTTCCAATTCAGTTGTGTGGGTTCTTTGCAAGTAGGTGTTTCCCTCCCCTGTACCCCATTTCTGCCAAAAAAAAAAAAAAGTTTTTGAATTTAATTTGTTTCATCTAATACGTTTCCTCACAACATGCTGTCACCATCCTATTCTAACCACTTACTATTACTGTGAGATGCCTCTTTTGGAGACAGGGTCTTGTTCTGCCACCCAGGCTGAAGCACGGTGATGATGATAGCTCACTGCAACATCAAACTACTGGGCTCAAGCGATCCTCCTCTCTGAACGTCCCAGTAGCTAGAACGCTAGCACACATCACATCCCCATTCCTGGCTAATTTTTACATTTTTTTTATGTAGATAAAGTCTTGCTATGTTGCTCAGGCTAGTCTCAAACTTCTGGCCTCAAGCAATCCTGCCACCTAGGCCTCCAACAGGGCTGGGATTACAGGAGCAAGCCACTGAACATGGCCCTAAAACGCTTTTTTTTTTTTTTTTTAAATAAAAATACAGGGCACGGAGATGTGAAAAGATACCTCAATTTATTACTGTTATAATTATTCCTTCTAAAGTATAATCTTCTAAAGTATAATTTAGATATCACAAAATTCACCATTTTAAAGCATATCGTTCATTGTCTTTTACTTTAATCTTTTTTAAAGTATAATCTTCTAAAGTATAATTTATATATCCCAAAATTCACAATTTTTAAGCATACTATTCAGCTTATTCCAAAGGTTTTGTAACCATCACCACTACCTAATTCCAGAATACTTTCATAATGCCGAAAAGCATGCTACTCTGACTGGCAGTCACTCTCAGTCACTCTCCAATTCCGACATTTTGGCAGTCCCTGACAACCACTAATCTACCTTCTCTCTCTCTAGATATACTTGTTCTGGACATTTCCTGCATATGGAATAATGCAACGTGGCCTTTTGCATCTGCATTTCTTAGATAGCACAATGTTCTCAAGGTTCGTCCCTGTTGTAGCACGCATTCATACTTCAATCCTTTTCTTTTTTTATCGTACTTTAGGTTCTGGGGTACATGTGCAGATCATGCAGGATTGTTGCATAGGTACACACTTGGCAATGTGGTTTGCTGCCTCCATCCCCCTATCACCTACATCTGGCATTTCTCCCCATGTTATCCCTCCCCAACCTCTCCTCCTCCCTGCTGTCCCTCCCTTGGCTGCTCCCCAACAGACCCCAGTGTGTGATGCTCCCCTCCCTGTGTCCATGAGTTCTCATTGTTCAACACCCGCCTATAGTGAGAACATGTGGTGTTTGATTTTCTGTTCTTGTGTCAGTTTGCTGAGAATGATAGTTTCCAGATTCTTCCATGTTCCTAAAAAGGAAACGAACTCATTGGTTTTCATGGCTGCATAGTATTCCATAGTGTATATGTGCCACATTTTCCTTGTCCAGTCTATCATCGTATTTTTTGCTTTTTTAAAGAAACAGAGTCTCACTCTGTCACTCGGGATAGAGAGCAGCCACACAATCACAGCCCACTGTAGCCTCAAACTCCTGGGCCCAAGCAATCCTCTCACCTCTCACCTCAGCCTCCCAAGTAGCTGGGAATATAAGAGAGTACCTCCACACCTGGCTAATTTTTTTATTTTTATTTTTTGTAGGAAAAAGATCTCACTATGTTGCCTAGGCTGGTCTCGAATTCCTGCGCCCACATGATCCTCTCACCTCCCAAAGTGCTGCAATTATAGATGTGAGCCACTAAATTGGTATTTGCATTTAGATAAACACTTCTTAAATTTCAACATCTAATTCTGATAGAATATATATGGTCTAGAAGGCCAGAGGCAGTATCTGTCTTGTTCTTTCATATATTCCCAGACATAAGACCTAGCTAGCACATGGTAGGCACATAATAAATATTTAAATTTATGAAACTGCCAGAGTTCAAAACCTATTGAAAACAGGATTTTATAGATCTACATGCTGCCTGATATCCCTTTAGATTCATGACTACTGACTTCAACTGGAGCTTTGCTGCCAGCAGTCTTACTTTTTTCTTAATCCATTTGCTCTCCCACTCTCCTAGAAGACTACTTCACACCTTCTGTTTCCTGAAACATCCAATGTGTCCTTGCTTTCCATTTCACAGAAGAAACTGAAGCACTAGGAAAAATGCTTCCCCAAACCTGCTACAACTGTGTCCAAACCGTAGCACTTCTCCTGTAACCATGGATGAAATGGCTCACCACGGCCAAACCCTTCCATGAGCATTAGCTCCCATCTCCTCTGACCCACTCAAAGATTCAAGGACAATCCCCTACCAACACTCCCCTCCTTTCCTGCATTATCAGTTGTACTCACTCCAGTGGATTATTCCCCTAAGCACACAAACGCTGCTTCTTCCATTTCTAGAATGGAGCATTCTCATAATCCCATACCTCCTCCAGTTACCACTGCATTTCCCTTCTCCTCTTCACAGTAAAACTCCTTGAAAGAATTGCCAATTTCTATATCCAATTTCTATCCTCTGTTTATCTGGATACACCTTTGTTTTACACCCTTCTAACCTAACATCTGGTAAAGATCTGTTGAGTGCAATCATCTCACTTACCATTAAATTGAACTGATTGATTTTAAACATCTCTTTCATCTTTTCTTGATCCTCTTTAGGAATGACGACTGGTTTCCCCATTTCTCCAGGACCTTCATGAGGCTTTTGTACTGGCTCTAGAACATCCGCAGCAGGAAGTCCTCTCTCCTTTTTTTCATCACATTTGTTGCATTCACTGAAGTAAAGCAGCAGGAACATATCCAAGAGTACCCAAATCAAGGAGGTGGCTAGGACCACCTTGCAGTATGCAAATTTTCTCATGGCACTTTAAGTCAAATGCAAAATTTAAAAATATATATATATAAATATACAAAGATAATGAAAATTATTCCAATCCAGTTTCATCAGAAATCACGTTCATACCCCAAAAGTGGTTTCTCAAATGAATTCATATCCCAAATCCACATGTCCCACATCTCCTCGCTCGGCGCGCGCGGAGGCGGCGGCGGCGGCGGCAGGCGCTCCTCGGGGCCGGCCCGGGCGGTCGCGGCGCGGTCCCGCGGGCCGCAGCGCGAGCGCTACTCTCGGGCCGCCATCCGCCGCGCCACCTCCTTGGCCACTGCCGGAGGCTCCCACGGCAGGCGGGCGGGTCCTGGCCCGGCCCCGGCCCCGGCCCCGCCTCCGCCGCGCTCGCCCTCGCATCCCCTACCGGCCTCACGGGCCCCGCGCGCTACTCTGGGCCGCCGCGCAGGCCGCTCCGAGATAGGGTGTTTTTGAGTTGTTGAAGTGACGTCATTAGAGAGTGCCCTGCTCTGACCAGGATCCTTATGAAGGGAAATCAGACACAGAGACGGGACACACACAGAGAGGAGACAGGTGAAGAGACAGCGAAGCCTGCCTTCTGCAAGCCAAGGAGAGAGACCTGGAACAGATTATCCCTCATGTCCCTCAAAAGGAACCAACCCTGCCAACTCGTTGATTTTCGACTTCTAGCCTCCAGAACCAAGACAATAAGTTTCTGTAATTTAAGCCAGTCAGTTTCTAGTGTATCTTATAAGAAAAAATGCTATTTTTAAGAAAGTAAAGTTAAAACATTAATACAATGCCCCACTGGCTGGGTGTGGTGGCTCATGCCTGTATTCCTAGCACTTTGGGAGGCCAGGGCAGGTGGGTCACGACATCAGGAGATCAAGGGGGAAGAGAGATTTTTTTTTTTGGTCAAGACTGCTGTTGCCATATCTTTCAGGATGGTGAATACAGGTAACTCAAACTACAACACTTAAAATTTTTGATGTCTTCTGTCCAAAATGCTTTCCTATATTTCATCTTACCACAGTCTCACGAGACAGAAAAAGTAGACAAATGTCGTTAACTTCATTTTAAAGATGAAGAAACTCAGGCACAAAAACAGTTATCAAAATGCCAAAGGGGCATGTGGTTTTAGAAATGGGACTGAAATCCAGCTTTCCTGACTCAAAGCCCTATGTTAACCTACCAATCGTTTACTGAGCTTCTACTATGGGCTATGTATTGTGCTAAATATAGACCAACACAGAACAATTCCTAAACCTTACAGACTTTCTCATAGTACCCTGTTTCAAATTTAAAAGGCTAGAGTGACTCAAAAACTGAAAGCAGCTGGTGAGCTAAGTTTTCAAGGATTTCAAGTACAGGAGGAGAAGGAACCCTCATATTTGGAATAAAGCATGGTGATTTTAGGGGCAGAGAAGAGGGAGCAAAGAGGGGAGTAGAAATCTTTAGTCGGGAGACTGCTGTCAAGTGCCCCCTGCAAAAATACTCCTTTGTGGGTGGGCTGCAATTAAAAGGGTGCCTCACATCTGGCTGTCATGTAAATACCTTTGTTACTATAAGTTTTCAACCTCGTTTAATGGGGAATTGTTTTGCTATGAGCTTTCAGTTTTCCAGTAGTCAATGAGAAAAAAATGATTTTTACCTAAGTTCCCTTTATAGAAACTTACATTCTTAGTTCATCAAGTAAGGAGTGATTTTTTTTTTTTTTTTTTTTTTTTTTA
>PVKV010040596.1:0-12113 GCA_004027835.1 Alouatta palliata
TGATTCCTCAAGGACCTAGAAATAGAAATTCCATTTGACCCAGCAATCCCATTACTGGGTATATATCCAAAGGATTATAAATCATTCTACTATAAGGACACATGCACACGAATGTTCATTGCAGCACAGTTTACAATAGCAAAGACCTGGAACCAACCCAAATGCCCATCGATGATAGACTGGACAGGGAAAATGTGGCTAATATACACCATGGAATACTATGCAGCCATCAAAAACGATGAGTTCGCGTCCTTTGTAGGGACATGGATGAACCTGGAAACCATCATTCTCAGCAAACTGACACAAGAACAGAAAATCAAACACCGCATATTTTCACTCATAGGTGGGTGTTGAACAATGAGAACACATGGACACAGGGAGGGGAGCATCTCACACTGGGTTCTGTTGGGGGGAAAAAGGGGAGGGACAGCGGGGGGTGGGGAGTTGGGGAGGGATAGCATGGGGAGAAATACCAGATATAGGTGATGGGGAGGAAGGCAGCAAATCACACTGCCATGTATGTACCTATGTAACAATCTTGCATGTTCTTCACATGTACCCCCAAACCTAAAATGCAATAAAAAGTATATATATTAAAAAATATATAAATATAAAAAAATGAAAAAATAAAAAAATAAACTAAAAAATAAAATAAAATAAAATAAAATAAAAATAAAAATAATTTCTGAAAAATGCAGCATCAGTAGCTAACTACTATACATATTTTTGTATTTAATAGGCTTGTGACAAGCTGTTTAACACCACAGTGCTTCACTACATTAGTTGTTTTCCACGTTTATTATTGTCCCATTGGAAACAATTACGTAAACAGTAATAGATATCATCAAGAAAGAGGTAGAAATGCTAAATGTAATGATGAACAAAATACCTTGATAAATAAAATACATTTCTAATTTTCATATGTTAGAAAAGGACATTACCAGATATTTTGTTATTCCTTTCTTGTACTCCTCCAATTAGTACAAATTTTATACGGCCATATAGTCCTAGGAGGTATGATCCCTAACAAGATATTAAATAATGGGGATTGCATATGCTTCCTGTCTACTTTTGGTATCTTTGCATAATATTGGACTGAAAAAGGAGAGATGAATTTTGGAAAAGAGGAGAAAAATAAAGGAGATGGTTTAATGTCTTCCTGTTCTCATCTTCATAGACTGGCTTTTAGCTTCTGAAGAACAAGAGATTACATACAAAATCCAAAGAAATTTTTAAAGATTCAACATTATCCAATAATGTTGGGGAGTTCTGGTGATAAAACTCCCCAAAGTTGGTAACAGGTATTTTCCCCATTTCTGAGTAGAATAAAGAAGAGCTCCCATAAGCAAATCAGTATATAAAAAAATTATGACAGAAACAGTCTCTCAGACCACAGTGCAATCAAATTGAAACTCAGGATTAAGAAACTCACTCCAAACCACACAACTACATGAAAACTGAACACCTGCTCCTGAATGACTACTGGATAAATAATGAAATGGAGGCAGAAATAAGATGTTCTTTGAAACCAATGAGAACGAAGACATAACATACCAGAATTTCTGGGACACATTTAAAGCAATGTATAGAGGAAAATTTAAAGCACTATATACCCAAAAGAGAAAAAGGAAAGATCTAAAATCAACACCCCAATGTCAAAATTAACAGAACTAGAGAAGCAAGAACAAACAAATTCAAAACACCACTGATCTTACAGAAATACAAACTACCATCAGAGAATACTGTAAACACCTCTATGCAAATAAACCAGAAAATCTGTAAGAAATGGGTAATTTCCTGGATACTTACACCCTCCTAAGACTAAACCGGGCAGAAGTTGAGTCCCTGAATAGACCAATAACAAGGGGACCAGACAGGTTCACAACCAAATTTTACCAGAAGTACAAAGAGGAACTGGCACCATTCCTTCTGAAACTATTCTAAATAAGAGAAAAAGAAAGAATCCTTCCTAACTTATTTTATGAGACCAACATCATCCTGATACCAAAACCTGGCAGAGACACAACTAAAAAAGAAAATTTCAGGCCAATATCCATAATGAACACTGATGCAAAAGTCCTCAATAAAATACTGGCAAATGAAATCCAACAGCACATTAAAAAGCTTATCGATCATGATCAAGTTGGCTTCATCCCTGGGATGCAAGGGTGGTTCAACATATGGAAATCAACAAACACAATCCATTGCATAAACAGAATCAAAGACAAGAAACACATGATTATCTCCATAGATGGAGAGAAGACTATTTATGACAAACCCACAGTCAATATCATACTGAATGGGCAAAAACTGGAAGCATCCCGTTTGAAAAATGGCACAAGAGAAGGATGCTCCAGCTCACCACTACTATTCAACATAGTACTGGAAGTTCTGGCCAGGGCAATCAGGCAAGAGAAAGAAATAAAGGGTATTCAAACAGGGAAAGAGGAAGTCCAACTATCTCTGTTTGTAGACGACATGATTGTATATTTAGAAGACTCTATCATCTCAGCCCCAAATCTCCTTAAGCTGATAAGCAATGTCAGCAAAGTCTCAGAATGCAAAATTAATGTGCAAAAATTACAAGCAATCCTATACACCAATAACAGGCAGAGAGCCAAATCATGAATGAACTCCCATTCACAATTGCTACAGATAGAATAAAATACCTAGGAATACAACTAACAAGGAATGTGAAGGACCTCTTTAAGGAGAACTACAGCTCACTGCTCATACAAATATGAGAGGACACAAACAGATAGATAAATATTCCATGCTCATGGTTAGGAAGAATCAGTATCATGAAAATGGCAATGCTGCCCAAAGTAATTTATAGATTCATTGCTATCTGCATGAAGCTACCATTGACTTTCTTCGCAGAATTGGAAAAACCACTTTAAATTTCATATGGAACCAAAGAAGAGCCCACATAGCTAAGACAATTCTAAGCAAAAAAACCAAACAAAACAAAACACAACAACAACAACAAAAAACAAAGCTGGAGGCATCACACTACCTGACTGCAAACTATGTTACAAGGCTATAGTAATAAAAACAGCATGGTACTGGTACCAAAACAGAGATATAGACCAATGGGTACAGAACAGAGACTTCAGAAATAATGCCACACATCTACAACCATCTGATCTTTGACAAACCTGACAAAAACAAGTAATGGGGAAAGGATTCCCTAACTTAATAAATGGTGCTGGGAAAACTGGCTAGCCATATGCAGAAAGCTGAAACCAGATCCTTAACTTACACCTCACACAAAAATTAACTTAAGATGGATTAAAGATTTAAACCTAAGACCCAAAACCATAAAAACCCTAGAAGAAAACCTAGGCAATACCATGCATACCAGGATATGGGCATGGGCAAGGACTTCATGATTTAAAAAGCAAAAGCAATGGCAACAAAAGCCAAAATTGACAAATGGGATCTAATTAAACTAAAGAACTTCAGCACAGCAAAACAAACTATCATTAGAATGAACTGGCAACCAACCAAATGGGAGAAAAATTTTGCAATCTGCCCATCTGACAAAGGGCTAATACCTAGAGTCTATAAGGAACTTAAACAAATTTACAAGAAAAAAACAAACAACCCCATCAAAAAGTGAATGAAGGATATGAACAGACATTTCTCAAAAGAAGACATTTATGCATTCAACAAACATATGAAAAAAAGCTCATCATCACTGGTCATTAGAGAAATGCAAATCAAAACAACAATAGGATACCATCTCACGCCAGTTAGAATAGCAATCATTAAAAAGTCAGGAGATAGATGCTGGAAAGGATGTGGAGAAATGGGAATGCTTTTACACTGTTGGTGGGAGTGTAAATTAGTTCAACCATTGTGGAAGACAGTGTGGCAATTCCTCAAGGATCTAGAACTAGAAATACCATTTGACCCAACACTCCTATTACTGGGTATATACCCAAAGGATTATAAATTATTCTATTATAAAGATACACGCAAACATATGTTTATTGCAGCACTGTTCACAATAGTAAAGACTTGGAACCAACTTAAATGCCCATCAGTGCTAGACTGGATAAAGAAAATGTGGCACATAAACACCATGGAATACTATGCAGCCATTAAAAAGGATGAATACATGTCCTTTCCAGCAACATGGATGAACCTAGAAACCATCATTCTCAGCAAACTGACACAAGAACAGAAAACCAACCACTGCATGTTCTCACTCATAAGTGGGTGTTGAACAAGGGACACAGGGAGGGAAACATCCACACCAGGGCCTGTTGTGGGCAGGAGGCTAGGGGAAGGATAGCATTAGGAGAAATACCTAATGTAGATCATGGATTGATGGATGCAGCCAACCACTATGGCACTTGTATACTTAGGTAACACTCCCACACATTCTGCACATGTATCCCAGAACTTAAAGTATAATAATAATAATAATAATAATAATAATAATAAAGGTATGACACTCAGCTGTGTGTACTCTGGAGAGAGAGAGAGACTCACGGAGATTAGCATTTTCCCAGAGGAACAATAGGTAGACAGAGAAATCAGAGTTTGAGGCCATGAGCAGTGGCTCAGCCTGTAATCCCAGCACTTAGGGAGGCCAAGGCAGGTGAATCACCTGAGGTCAGGAGTTTGAGACCAGCCTGACCAACACGGTGAAACCCATCTCTACTAAAAATACAGAAATTAGCCATATGCGGTGGTGTGTGCCTATAGTCCCAGCTACTTGGTAGGCTGAGACAGGAGAATTGCTTCAAACCGGGGGGCAGAGGTTACAGTGAGTTGAGATCATACCACTGTACTCCAGTCTGGGTGACAAAGCAAGACTCTGTCTCATAAAAAAGAAGGAATCAGAAATCAGAGTTACAGTACAGACATATGAAAAATGATTATGGGGCTATCTCAAGGCATGAATAAAATGACAAGGTTTTCTCTGAAATAAAATTATTCTGAACTAATAACAAAGATGCTTTTAAAAGTATAAAACTATTAATGTTGCATCACTAAAAATGAAAAAAGTATTTTCTGTAAACAGTCTTAATGAAGTATTATGTGGATTTATAATCATAGTTTCTAACATTTCTGAAAATATGCTTCAGCTGAGAAAAGTATTTCCATTACATAGTTCATTAAATGTATTTCACCCATTACAGAAATATGATTTTTGTGACAAATTAACTTATGACTATATTCCTTTGCTTTCAAGAAAGATAAGTGATTTAGTGAATTCAGAACTCTTATGGCACATGTAAATGAACACTAGTGCCTACAAAAATAATTCTAATAAAACACTTAAATGTGTGCAGGCAAAACTCAAGCATCTTGCAATAAACTGGTATCATAAAATTATCTGCATCATAGTACATTTCCAAGAAATTAATTTTAAATATTAGTCTCTTAGAATTCTAAAGGAGTGCTATTTAGAACCTACTCATTCTGATATTAAGAACTCATTATGTTTGAGACATTATTATCATGAAAAACAATTTTCATGTATTTTGTGACTATATCCTTCGGATATGCTTTCATTGTGGGAATGTCATATGGATCAATATGCTCTTTTTAAGTTATAATAACTGCAAGATATTGAATTTCATCCTTGTCTTTTGCTCATTTTCATGTGAATTTATATTTTTCTAAGTCTTCTAGATGGTGACATGATTCCTATATGTCTTATAAATTTACACAGTTCCTTCTTTTGTTGTATTTGTATGAGTTAAACAATATAGTGGATTGCTTTTGTGATTTCCTGGCTCTCATCCCTTCTCTCACTTATATCTTTTCCTTTCCTTTTTTAGTTATTGCCGCTGTTCTGCTCCAATTTTGACTTTACTCTTGGTAATTCTGGCTCAGTGTGATGTTCTGCCCTGAAATGGATCCCTGCCTGTCAATTGGGGGAGGTAATAGGGATAGTTACCGCTCTTTAGAACTTACATTATTTACTTATTGATAAAGAATTACATTATTTATCAAAATTCAAGCATCTAACAATAAACTAGTATCATAAAATTATTTACTGATAAATAATTACATTATCAAAATTCAAGTGTCTAACAAACTGGTATCATAAAATTATAGATAAATTACATTATCAATAAATATTGTAAATGCTTACATTATTTATTTGAGACACAAAATGTGGTAAAGCTAGCTAGATGAAACTGTGTTGGCAAAATTAGATGAAATTCTGAATTTAGGCATTGGAGAAGGTGGATTGAAAAGAAGGAATAAATTCAATGGCTGACGCATTAAAATTTGTGGAGTGAGATATAAAAAGCATAGGAAATAAGGCTGAGAATCATTAAAATATAGACGGCAGTGAAAGCAGTAGAAAATTATTATCAAAAGTAACTGAAAAGAACAGGAAAGATTAGTGTTAAAGAAGCAAGTTTCAGGAAAAAAAAGGAAAAGTCAACAGGAAAACATGTTACGGAAAATCCAAGATCTTTAATATGCCATAAAAATGACTGCATTTATAGATATCAAGAGTTTAATGTATAAATGACATAAATATTAAATTAAACGTAAACAAAATGCTGTTGAGAAACCAAGCGCATGAATCTTAGCTCTTGGAAAATTAGGGGAAGTACTGAGGAATGTATTTTTATGAGATAATGAAGGGCAAAGGTCTTTGGCAATGCATCGACAAATAAATAGAAAATAAGTGTTAATGTTAGAGTTAAGTTAGGGTTAATTAGAAGACTTCAGAATCAAAGAATGTTACTACATGTTGAAAATTCATGAAAAAGGGGCACTGAAAGAGAGGAATAAGAGGGGAAAATAATTTCCTTGAATAAAGTTAAGGTTAAGATTGAGGGAAAGAGTATCTGATGAAGTGGATTTTCTTTGGGAATAAGCAAAAACTGTGATCTGTTAATAGAGGAGTGGCTGAAGGGCTTCTGAAAACTAGTGATGATTTAGAATTTGCTATGAAGAATAAAGAAGGTTGCTAAGTGGAAACAAACAAAAGAATTACCAACGTCCATCAAAACTTCAACTGGAAGTTTGAAAGAGTTTGGAAATTACGTCTAATTGTGTCTAGCAATTCCATTTGTCAATTTTCAGTGATGCTTGATAGATATATATAAGGGTAAAGAAGCTCGGAAGTTTGGCTTAAAATACAATAGGACTTTGACAGACAGGAATTGTTCTCAAAAATGAAAAGAAGACTAGGGAAATGACAGCACTATTGAGTACTTAAGTGACTGATTAATCCCAGGATTCTGACTGAATAGGAAATGATTCAAAGGCTGAAAAAATAGGAAGGGGTAGAAAGACTAGAAGATTTGGTATAGTTATAGAAAATATTTAATTAAGCAAAACAGTGGGAGAGCTAAAATTACAGAGAATGTGTAGTAGAAAATTAGAAACTTGGGTTTTACATACAAGAAATCTGAGAATATTGGGAAAGTGGAGGCAGTGGTGGTGGTATAGTATTGAAATCTCCTGGAATGCTTTCATAAATACAAACTGAGCAACTAGAAAGCAAACCCATAACAAAACAAGGTGACAAGGATTCCCCGTGAACCACACAACACAAATGATGGTTAACTGTTTGTTATTAGCATCTATTCAGGATGAAGGAGAGAGAAGCAAGTTGCCTGACAAACCTGAGAATAGAAGAATACCCAAATCGTTAAATTACATTCACTGGAAAATACAGTTGGTCAATTTGAGATCAGCAATTGAACATGAGAGTTTTTCCCAACAGATTAGCAGGTGGGTACAGGGCATCCACTGTGAGTTCTAAAAAGCAGTTCAGCCCTTGAAACCTCTCCAAATTGACAAGCAAGGATCTATTTAAGGGCAGAACATCACACTGAGTAAAAATTACCAAGAGTAAAGTCAAAATTGGAGCAGAATAGTGGCAATAACTAAAAACGGAAAGGAAAAGATATAGGTGAGAGGAAGGATGAGAGCCAGGAAATCACAAAAACAATCCACTATATTGTTTAACTCAATACAACTACAACAAAAGAAGGAACTGTGTTTATAAGACATGTATGAACCATGTGACCTTCTAGAAGATTTAGAAAAATATAAATTCACATGAAAATGAGCAAAAGAAAGGAAGAAATCCAATCTCATGCTGTTACTATAACTTAGAATATTGATCCATATAACATTCCCACAAACAGTGAAAGCATATCAAAAGCTTGTGGTCACAAAATACATGAATATTGTTTTTCATGATTCCGAACAACCTAAAAGACATTAGGAAAATTGTATTGGAGTTAAAAAGAAATCAGAATTAGGAAGAATAATGTTTTAGAATCTAAAAATTGAATTTTAAAACTAAGACAAAGATTGGAAATAAAGAGATTATTTCATAAATTTAGACTAATCTAGAAGATACAAAAATAAAAATTATGAAAAAGGTAGAAGTGAACATTTAAAAAAATAAAAAAGACATTGAATAAAATTTAACAGAAAGTGAAATACTGAAGGTAAGTAAAATAGTTCCAAACAGAATTAGATGGTTCCCTGAAGTAGAAAACCAATGCAATGGAATACTATTATCATTCGTGAAAATTTCTTGAAATTAAAAAGAACACAACAGATGCTACATATGGAATGTGCATATCACTTATCTGAGAATACTGACCAAAAACAATGTCAAAAATTTGTCAGATAAAATTACAGAACTTTAAATAAAAAGGAAAAAATATAATTTGACCATCTAGTCAAAAATGACTTAAAAAAAGACAAAATGAGATTATCATCAGACTTTTCAACTGTAACACTTTATTCAAGAAGACAATATACTAACATACTTAAGATATTCAAGAGAAGAAAACATAACTAGGGATTTTGTATCCAGCAAAATTTGAAGCACAAAGGCCACAATCATTATTAACATGTAAGAACTCAGAAAATATTGTGCTCAGAAATATGTTCTGAGGAATCCTATGGAGAAGTAGTTTGGATAACCAAAATAACTGCACCATTAAAATATGAACTGGTAGTATTAAATGGATCACTACATATAGTACTTGGTCACCACAAGAGTTAAAAGGTGGAAAGTGTATTGAATAATAGCTACATGCTCTGACAATGTTGGCAGTATACAATTATTTTTTAACGTGTAGGTAAGTGAGAAAACATTTTATTTCTTTATTATTTATACTGTTTATAGTAATTATGCTGGTGGATAGTATTAAAATGGTTACTCTAAGACTATGATGCTATTATATGTGTAATTTGGTATACAACAAGCACTTGAATATGAGATTACTCTTTATCTATTGATGCATAACAGATTGCCAGAAAGTGTTTTAAAATAATAGCTTAACTGAATCCTCTGTTTTAGCCTATAATTAACAGGTTGACCAGGACTGGATTCTGACTCTAAAGGCTTGATAAGGAAGGAACCTCTTATCTACTCACATCGTTGCTAGTGGCATTCACTTCTTTGCAGCTGTAACACTGGTAGTTTTCTGTTTTGTTTTTGTTTTTTCTGCTGGTTGTTGGCTTGAGGACACCTTCAGCTTCTAGAGGCCACCTGCAGTTCGGAAAAACCACCTGGAATGCCTTGCCATGTGGTTTCCTCAACATGGTCACTTAGTTGATCAATCCAGCAAGACAGTCTTTAAAATAAGTCCGCCAGCAAGATAGAATCTTATATGACACAATCACAGCAGTGACAACTGGTCAGCTTTGCTATATTCCACTGATTACAAGCAAGTCTCTCAGTCACGAAAAGAAGACTACAAAAGGATGAATAACAGAAAGTAAGGTCACTGGGGATCACATTAGAGTCTGTCTACCACATGGAATACTCTTGGAGAACCAGGGTGTGTGATGTGCTTGTCATATACACATAAATTTGAAGAAGTTGCGTAAGAATCACATGGTCTTGGTTTGAATTGAGAGTATCAGTGGTCACTTATGAGAAGTTTACACCTAAGTACTCTGTGCTCCCTCTAGTCTTTGGTGCTCTGTCTACTAAAAAGTCCCCAAAAGAATACTGAACATATGGCCTAATGATGCCACAGTCCTGGCACCTAGACTGTGGTCTTGTATACCATCTTCCACTAAAATAAATCAGAGTTTCTTAGATAAATAACATATCCTTGGGTAGGCAAGTAATGATGGATGCCCCTCCCCCACCAAACCTGAGTGTCCCAGGTTGACTTCAGACTGCTGCACTGGCAGTAAGATTTCAAGCCAGTGGGTAGGCAATCAACAAGATGAGTATATAGAACACTGGAATTCTTGCAATAGCAGACAGTGAGGAAGCCATTAAAGATTACTAAGGCCATGTCAAAAAAAAAATTCCAAAAACCAACTTAAAAATGTGAATAAAACACCCACTGGCCTAAAACAGAATAATCTGAGCTCAACAAGGATGAAAATTGTAATGTACTAAACCCTAAAAATGTATTTTCATCTCAGAGTTTATAAAGATACTTTAAATAATTTTCCAACTTTGATGAATGATAAGAGTCAATTCATTATCTTGAAAGCTTACATAAAGTGAATGTATTCATTCTGACAAATAAGTAGCAGATAGGTGGAAGGATTTCTTTGTAATTCTAGCTAATACATAAAAAGAAATGTTTGCTGAAAAGTAAAGTTTGCATAAAAAGTAATGATAGCTTTGACAAATTATTTGCATATCCCTCAATGAGTAAGTAGTCTGTCCAAAGGATCGCCCAGTTTTTTACTTGAAACCCAGGGCTCTTCTGGTGTAGGCACCCGAAGGAATCTCCCAGTCTGTGGGTTGCAAAGACCCTGAAAAATGTGTAGTATCTGGGCTGGATAGCACCACCCCTCATGGCACAGTCCCTCAAGGCTTCCTTTGGCTAGGGGAAGGAGTTCCCCAACCCCTTGTGCTTCCTGGGTGAGGTGATATCCCATCCTGCTTCTGTTTACCCTCCGTGGGCTGCACCCACTGTCTAACCAGTCTCAGTGAGATGAACTGGGTATCTCTGTTGAAAATGCAGAATTTACCCACCTTCTGCATTGGTCTCACTGGGAGCTGCAGACCGGAGCTGATCCTATTCACCCATCTTGCCCAGTAATCCTGCAAATTTGTATCTCTAAACTGAGTAGTAAGTATAAGTTTTCTGTCTTATAATTATTCATTAAGACACACATTTGTTTTGTGTTTTCTGTATCTATAATTTAATTTAATTTGAAGTAATTACATTTTGTGCAGACTATTGTTTGTGTAATGTGTGTGTAAAGGCTGAATAAAGACATAGGGGCATTCTAGGCTTAAGAAAAGCTTACAGTAAAAAGATGTAGAGCCACTCTAGGTTTAAGAAAAGGTTAGAATAAAGCCACAGATAAGGGGCCTGATGTAGAGTAAATAGTGAATGTCAAAGAAATGTGATGTCTGCATGGTGACTGGAGAATCCACTCAGGTGAAAATGACTCTCAGATGATAGTGGAAGAATAAAACTGCTAAAGGCAGAAAAAGCATTAATAAATGTGTGGAAGTTGCTCAGGGTTGGTATATGATGGTGACAGAGGTAAAGAAATGACATTAGAACAAAGATAATAACAAAAATAAAAGACGCCAAAAATTATTTCAAAAGTTATCTGAGGCTTGAGTGGATATTAACAAGAACTATTTAAGGAAATGGCTCCTTCACCATATTCAAGGGATTGGTCCTTGAAAAGGTTAGAAATTTTTTTTTTTAAATATATATACTTTTTATTGCATTTTAGGTTTGGGGGTACATGTGAAGAACATGCAAGATTGTTACATAGGTACACACATGGCAGTGTGATTTGCTGCCTTCCTCCCCATCATCTGTATCTGTTATTTCTCCCCATGCTATCCCTCCCCAACTCCCCACCCCCTGCTGTCCCTCCCCTTTCTCCCCCCAACAGACCCCAGTGTGAGATGCTCCCCTCCCTGTGTCCATGTGTTCTCATTGTTCAACACCCGTCTATGAGTGAGAAAATGCGGTGTTTGGTTTTCTGTTCCTGTGTCAGTTTGCTGAGAATGATGGCTTCCAGGTTCATCCATGTCCCTACAAAGGATGCAAACTCATCGTTTTTGATGGCTGCATAATATTCCATGGTGTATATGTGCCACATTTTCGCTGTCCAGTCTATCATCGATGGGCATTTGGGTTGGTTCCAGGTCTTTGCTATTGTAA
>PVKV010040597.1:0-12100 GCA_004027835.1 Alouatta palliata
TTTTTTTTTCTTTTTCAAAAAAGCATGGTGCCGGCATAAAAACAGATTCAAACACTAATGGAATAGAAAAGAAAGCTCAGAAGTAAATCCATGCACTTATAGCCAACCCATTTTTTACATACATATACCACAGGGAAAGGACAGCCTCTTTAATAAATGGTGCTGGGATAATTAGATATCCACAGATAGAAGAATGAAACCAGATACGGTTTTTCACGGTCTTTCACCATATACAAAAATCATCTCAAAATTGATTAGAGATTTAAATGTTAAACTGAAACTATGAAACTACTTAGAAAAAAACACTGGGTGAATACTATAGGACATTGGTCTGGGCAAATATTTTTTGGGGTAATATCACATGAACACAGGCAACGAAATAAAAAATACACAAAAGAAATTTTATCAAGCTAAACAGCTTCTTCATAGCAAAGAAAACTATTAACAAAGTGAAAAGATAACCTGCAGAATGAAATAAAATATTTGTAAACTATCTATCTGACAAGGAATTAATAACAAAAATGTATAAACAATTCAAACAGAAAAAAATAGTACAGTTACAAATGTGGGCAAGAAGGACCTGATATTTCTCAAACAAAGACATACAAATGTCCAGCAAGTACATGAAAAAATGTCCAACATAACTAATCATCAAGAAAATGTGAATCAAAACCATAATGAGCTATCACCTCACCCCAGTTAGAATGACTAATATGAAGAATACAAAACATAACAAAGGCTAGTGAGAATGTGAAGAAAGGAGAATTCTTATACACTGATGATGAGAATATGTATTAGTACAGCCATTACGAAAAGTAGTTATGGAGGTTAAAAAATTAAAAATAGGACTACCATATGATCCAGCAATCCCATTACTGGTTATTTATCCAAAGTATATGAAAGTGTGTGACGAGATAACTGCACCTTCATGTTTATTGCAGGACTATTCACAATTAGCCAAGATATGGCATCAACCTCTCCCTACCTGTGGGTAAATGGATAAAGAAAATGTTATATGTGTGTGTGTTTAGATGTATATGTGTGTACTCAATACTATTAAGTTATAAACCAAAATGAAATTATATCATTTGCAGAAACATGCATAAAACTGGAATAAGCCAAGCACCCAAGGAAAAACACTGCTGGATCTCATGTGTAGAATCTAAAAAAGTATATTGCATAAAAGTAGAGAGTAAAGAGTGGTTATCAGAGGTTGGACAGTATCGGAGGCACTAAAATGATACAAAGTGGTTGGTACAGGTGCAAATTTACAGTTTCACAGAAATAATATGTTCTGATACTATATTACACAGTTAACTAGATAAAGCTAATAGGAATGCACTACATATTTTTAGATACTTAGAAGAGAGGTTATCACCACAAAGAAATTATAAATGTTGGCTGGGTGTAGTGGCTCATGCCTGTAATCTCAGCATTGGAGATCGAGGCAGGTGGATAGCGTGAGGTCAGGAGTTCGAGACTAGCCTGGGCTATATAGTAAAACTCCGTCTCTAAAGAAGAAGAAAAGAAAAGAAAAAGGAAAAGAAAAATTAGCCAGGCATCGTGGTGTGTGCCTGTGGTCCCAGCTACTTGGGAAGCTGGGGTTGTAGAATCACTAGAGCACAAGAGGCAGAAATTGCAGTGAGTCAAGATCATGCCACTGCACTCTAGCCTGGGTGACAGAACAAGATCCTATCTCAAAAATAAATAAATAAATAGTTTAACATGATGGATATGCTAATTATCTTGATTTTGTCATTTTACAATGCATACATACATTGAAACATCACAATGTATCCCATAAATTTGTACAAATAAATTTGTACAATTTAAAAAATGGATATATTCACAGGGTTGCTGTTTGATGAAGAACAAAATTATTTAAAAATGAATTACAACACTCATGTTTCCTCTTCTATTTAATTGTTCTACTTCTCTTTAGTCCCAAATTTTAGTTTATAGGCCCAGGGTCTAAGCAGAATTTAAAATACCTTTGCAAATGTTTAAAGTGAGATGGTTAAGTGTTATAGAAAGGCTGATCCATAGATTAACTACAAACTGAAAAGCAGGAACATGATATCCATGTTCCTCTAATGATAGAGTTTAATGAGTGTAGACCCAGTTTAGTCTGGGTTCTCCAGAGAACCAATTATTTATTTACCAATAAAATGTAAAATAAAACACTTACAATATGTTATACATGTATATAATATTTTATATAATTTATATAATATTTATTATAAATTATAAATATAATATTCATAAATTATATTTATTTTATGTTTATTTACATATCTATTGCATATTATATATTTATATATAAATTATAATATATAAATATACATAATTATATATTTATATAATATATAAATACTACATATTTATTATAAGGAATTGATTCATGAAACTATGGATGCTGAGAAGCTCCAAGATCTGCACTCAGTAAACTAAAGACCAGGATTGTCAATATTATAGTTTCAGTTTGAGTCCAAAGTCTTGGAAATCAAGAGAGCTAAATATGTAAAGGCTAAGTCTGAGTCCAAAGTCAGGAGACCAATGTTCTACCTTAAACACAGTCAGGCAGAAAGAGAGTTGTCTCTCATTCAGCTGTTTTATTTGTTTGTTTGTTTGTTTGTTTTGGTATCTAGGTCTTCAACAGATTGGATAAGGATCATTCACAATGGGGAAGGCCATCTGCTTTTCTTAGTCTACAAATCCAAATGTTAATCTTACTCAAAAATACCCTCACAGACACATCCAGCATAATGTGTAACCAAATTCCTGGTAACCCAAGACTTTATGTATAATAAGTTTACACATAAAATTAACCATCGTAAGTCCACTCTTTGTCAACTTGTTAACCATGCCTCTCTTCAAATCATATTTAATCTTCTCATAGAAGAAATAACAAGGGCACAATTGCACCTAACATAATTGAGTTATCTTGTGTACGCCTAAAAACAAACATCTTCTACAGAAGAGGAAGTAAAGTTCTTGAGTGATATTTACTCTTATCCTTGATATTCCATAACTGAAATTTTACCATAAGGTAAAATCAACAGTTTTTAAATACTATGAGTCAGTGTATGTTACATTCCACCATAAGAAAACAAGAGAGGAAAGAAACAAAGCTATTTGCTTAACATACACACATACCCCAATAAAATAAGAAGAAATACTTAAGACAATTACAGTCTTTATTTCTGTAGCTGGTCACGTTATAATAGCTGGTATTTATAACTACCTTTTTGCACCTCCCATTTTGTGTTCCCTTTACCTTCAGCAAGCACCTTAGCTGGTTGTATTTTCTGCTTGGTAAAGTGACATAAATCCCCATTCCCGAAGAGTCTGAACAATTAGTCTTGACTGGAATGGGTTGTTTTAATTTTCCACTCACCTTAATCACAGGTCACAGTAATACTAAGAGATGCCTTAAGGGATCTGCCATATTCTTCCGTACTGTGGAGTAGTATTCCAATTTTTCCCTGGTAGTGAAGATCAGTCACTCCAGCCAGCACAGTAACTGCCTTTTCTCCCTGGTGATTCAGAGGCACAAGGATTCAAAAGCACCTGGGCAGAAGCCTTAATGTCCACTTCAGGGAAATCATCGTTTGAATCTCCCCTTGGAAAGAAGACCTTGGGCCAGCTAAGCAGAAGACAGTGGAAACAGAAAAAAAATAATTATTAATGGACCAGTAAGGGTAATAATGAGTGGTGCCCACTCCCATTTTCAGCCCTGTATTCTCAGACCCATAAATTGTGACTGTTAGAGAAACACCACCATATATTGGACAGCGATTCAGAGGATATACCACCTTCTGTATAACCTTGCTCTAGACCTGCAAGTTATTGGCACTTATCTGGTTCTGTAACTGAGTCTTCAAAAGGCTCCCACCATTCTATCAAGTCAGCTGCTTCAGTACTGTGGGCAACATGGTAAAAACTTCTAAATTCAATAAACATTTGCCCATTGCCAAAAGTATTTTGCTGTTAAGTGAGTTTCCCAATCAGAAGTCATGCTGGGTGAAATTCCATGATGGCCAATTCTATAAGGCCACAGGTAACAGTTTTGGCAGAAGCAATTTGCACAGGTAAGACAAATCCATATTCAGAGTAATTGCCTTTTGTAATAAGAACAAACTGCTCTTTTTTTTTTTTTTAATGATTGAAATGGCCCAATGTAACCAACCTGTGACAAATATAAATAGCCAGCTGATCTTCCTGGAAAATAGACTGTTCATCCTATGGCTGTTCCATCTTTTCATTTTAGAAGCATGTACGTGTCTGGTTTCACAGGTTCACAGCTGTAGATAAACTCTTTCTCAGGATGAATCATACTGAAATTCTCATTTATATCTGATTTAGATTGTATTTAGATGAGACTTTCACATTTGGGCTTTAAAGTCGATGCTGAAATTAGTTACGACTCTTGGAGCTATTGTGATGAAATGAATGTATTTGGCAAGTGAGAATAAAATAAATTTGAGGAGGCCTGAGGGCAGAATGCTATGGAAAAAATTGTGTCACCCCTAAATTCATATGTTGGGGCCATAACCCTCAATGTGATATTTGGAGATGATTCCTTTGGTAGATAATTAGGCTTAGATAAGGTTGTGACAGTGGTGCTCTCAGGTTAAGATTAGTGCCTTTATGAGAAGAGACACCAGAGCTCACTCTGCCTCTCTCTCTCCTATGGGGTTACACAAAAAGACTTCCAGCCTCAAGAACTGTGAGAAAATAAATTTATGTTGTTTAAGCTACCAAATTTATGGTATTTTATTTTGGCATCCCAGGCTAAGACAGTGATCAACAGGCTAATAAGTGATTATGGCAAAATTCCAGGTGTTAGCATTTTCTTATCAAATCAAATAGATGTGCTTATTTTAAAAGCTTAATTGCTATTTTAACTGATGAAAGTGTTCATTGGTAGAATGGCTGGGAATGTTACATATACTTGTGAATCTAATCTTAATATAATGAGTCAGTAAAATAAAGCACCATTGCTGGACATTAACTAAATTATAAACTTAATTGCAGGACAGATTACTGAAATTCAGAGAAACAAACTTCTGCTAACCATGGAAATTCACGTCTCACAAATTTATCATCTCCAATTTTGCCAAAGCATAGTAATGACTTCGTTTTCATCTCATTGGACATCTAGTTTAATCTTAAATTTTAATTATCGTCTCTTCACAAAGAAATTTCCACCAAGTCTTTACATCCATCTGAATAAATATTACTGGAAGTAGAACACTCAAAATTTCTTAGGAAAGTTTCACCTCTGAATACAACAAAAAACCACATTAAAAATTTTTATTTATTCTTTGTTTCTCAAACTATAGTCATCATGTATAAGAGTTGTGTTTTAGCTCTCTCATTACAAAAAAATGGGGGAGCATTCTGTTAAACACACTTAGAGTAACTTAATAATAAAAATACATACTCTTAAAATATTATATAGTTAAACTCAATGATAGTCATGTGCCACATAATAATGTTTCATCAGTGATGGACCACGTATATGATGGTCCCATAAGATTATACTACTGTATTTTTACTGTACCTTTTCTAGCTTTGGATATGTTTGGACACACAAATACTATGGTGCTACTGATCTTGTGTAACTAAAGTTGTATTAATGGAGTATAATCTTCTAATACTGTACTGTATTCAGTATAGTAACATGCTGCATAAGCTTGCAGTCTAGGAGCAATAGGCTAGACCATATAACCTAGATACATAGGCGGTAGACTATAACACCTAGGTTTATGTAACTACACTCTATGATACTCACACGGTGACAAAACCGCAAAATGATTAATGTCTCAAGATGCATCTTCACCATTAAGTGGCACATGACTATTTATGAATAATCAGTTTAAATTTACTAGCAAGAAATTTGATAACATTATGTAATATAACTTAATAAATTAAAATTGAATTGAAATAAGAGCTAATGCTTGCATATTTTAAGAGAAAAGTGAATCAGAATGTCCTCAATAGGTACTACCTTCTTATTTGTTTTACGAAGTGCCAGATTAAGAATGAGAAAATACCGTCAAAACTGATTTATTAGACATACATGGTAAATCTACGCTTTAAAAAGTTAGTGCTTTGAAACTAAAACATTTTAAAAAAGAATTCAAAATCTAACACCGTCTTTCAAATGCTCAAATGTTTTCATTTATTCTACACAAAGTTTTTTAAATTTCCTGATCTTAGTGCAGACCTTCACTATCTCCAATATTTGCAAAAGCTTCGTTCTTCATATCTGTTTCTCTTCTTAGATCCTACTTTCTAAGGCCAGACTAATCTGCTAAAATGCAATCAGCATCATGTCTCTAAACCCTTAATAACTTAAAATAAAACCCAATTACCTACTGAGTCAAGTCTAAATGCTTCCTGAAGCTACGGTTTGAAAGTTTCCTTTAAACTTCAAGTATTGGAAATTTAAATCCCCAAATTGATATGTTGTTTGGAGGTGGGCCCTTTGTAAGATAATTAAAATTAGATAAGGCTATTATGTGATGAGGGCCCAGTGATGGGTCTGGTGGGTTTATAAAAAGATAAAGAGAGACCTAGGCTGATGGGCATGCTCATCCTCTCTTGGCATGTAATGCTTTCCACCAAGTCATGAATCAGCAAGAACGTCCTCACAACATGCCAGCCCCTTAATCTTAGACTTTCCAGCTTTCAGAACCATAAAGAATAAATTTGCTTTTTTTGGTGTATTACCTAGCATGATATTCTGTTACAGCAACAGAAAATGAACTAAGACATTAAAGTTTCAAAATATTCAAAAACTACTTTTAGTTTATTTTCTAAAACTTGTATCTTTTTAAGCCAACTTCATCTCTACACATCGTCTACTCACAAGTTCTGTCTTCTGTCACCTGGAATAACTTCCATTTATGATTCCTATACATATTCTTATTTTCCTTCCAGATGAGTCTTCTATCAGTCTGCTTTTTTGGATTCCTTAACTTCAATTTTACATATTACCTGCATCATATTTTTAAGAACGTGTTTTTTTTATTTCTAAAAGTATGTTTTCTCCATTCAAGTAATTTACAAGCTACTTGAGAACAGTTGTATCTCTCTTATAAAAATTCCCTCATCCTTCATGTACAAAAGTTGAGGAACTGTTTCTTAGCAAACATTTATTCTTTCTTTAGAAGTAAGGAGGATGCAAAGATACATAACACAGGAAGTTTACTTAATTGAATAACAACTTAAATGGAAGAAAGAATATTTATGTAACAAGATAGGTGAATACACCGCGGTAATCCTTAGAGCAAATTCTTAAATAAGAGCAATTGCAGATAGTAACAAAGACAAACATACATGTTGAAAAAAGAGAAATAAGAAGATAAATTTTTGTTTTCTGTGTCTTTTAATAATAACTGGGTATATAAAAATAACAAACTCAGTTTCCAGTAAAAAAAAAAAAACATAGTTTCACTCTATTTGAAATGAAAGTTATATAAAATCCAGCACTGGACATCCCGCTTGATAGGAAGAATGTTTAAAGAATGTGTGTGCATGTTTTTTAAATACTGCTCTAACAAAATACCTGAGAAATGGGCACTTTATACAAAACAGAAATTTATTTCTCACAGTTCTCCAAAATCAAGATGCTGGCTGGTGAGGCTGCGTGATGAGTTGCTTTCTTAACTTCCACTGTAGTGCCTTATTGCTGCATCTTCCAGAGGGAAGCAACCTTTGCCCTCACGTGGAAGACGGTGTAAGGGTAAGAAACTCAAACACTGTTCAAAGCCTCTTTTATAAGGGCCTTAATCCCATATCATGATCTAAACTCTCTTAAAGGCCCCACTTATTAATATTATTACATTAGCAACACTACATTTTAAATAGGATATATTCAAACCACAGCAGAAGGTAATTCTAATTGTTGTTTATATTAAATTATTAAAATAAATCATTAAAATTATATTATTGGCTCTACAAATTACCCCCATTGGTTAAAAGAAATGGAGTATTTATCATGAAAATTAAACAATGTGATAATCACTTGAAAAATTCTTCATGACACTTAGAAATGTTAAATGTTAGTCAAACAATACAAAAGTCAAATTATAACAAAAGGCCAATTGTTTTCCTTATAAAAATGAGTTTCTAACTATTGAAAATGTCTAAAAATAGTATAGTCTGCTACAGAATATGAGCTTACAGACTGAAAAAATTCAAGCAATAACACTTCCACTCATTACAAGTTTAAATCCCATACAATCTATAGACTGTGTCCTTCATGAATAGGGCACATAATAAATAGTCAAAGGAGAAAATTATAACCCTGCATTGGTGAAAACAGAATCCTTTCATTAAGGAAATCAGAATTGAGCTGGGCCTTTTTTGTAAGAAATATTTATAAGACTTAGTGTTAATATAACCTTTCTCATATGATACATTTGTTGAAACCCTCAGGAACAGAAGGAAGCAAATGGGCGAGGTGGGAGGGTGGGGGAGAGAGAGAGAGATAGAGAAAGAGAGAGGGAGAGAGAGATATTTGGCAACTTTCTTGAGAGTATATAATTAAGTATAATAAAGTTTTTTATTTGGGTACTAGTCATCCAACATTTGACGCCAAATCTTTAATCTTTACTCTGTACTGTTTACTAGGTTGCATGTACAGATTGTTAATATGTAGAAAGGAGGTGAGAAAAACAAAGGTAATGAAGAGTTTAGTACAAAAGCAGAGTCCTCTCATTGGAAGAAACTGATAACTGGAAGCTATGCTGAAGCCGGATTGCCAGCGTAGAGCAAAATGTTCTGGCACTGCAAATGTCAAAGCTGTTCATTATGCTTCGGAGTTAAGCTTATGTATTTTGCACACTTTGAAATGTCTGGAGGATTTTCAAAAAAAAGTATTAGGTGTATTAGTTATCCAACTGGGAATTCACAAAGACCAACATATCATAAGGAAAACCGTATCTTAGATAAAGCAAAACTGCATACCGGTGAGCTTTAAATAAAAAAAGGTACAATGTGTCCTGCCAACCTTTCAGGCATAGGAACAATAAAAAACTAGTGTGAACCAAAAGTAAAAGCAACGTGGGAATTTTTCCTTCTTGAATACTAACCTGTGTCCTTGCCCAGTGTTTCTGTGCCACTTTTCCTTTTGTCAGAATTAATTTTCAACTAGTTTCTTTTTCAAGAAGTAGTTTATCCCATGGTTAATTTCTACATTCTGCGTCTAAAGACTAGGCAATTCACGACTTGCAAAATATGTGACTTTGGACAGGTTAAGAGAGGAACCTCTCTTAACCCTATTCTTATGTTTAGTTCTTATTTTCTAGATAAGAAAATTCATGTAAGTAAATTAATGATTACAAATATCACATATGTAAACTGCTTAACAAACATGTACCATAATAATAATTATTATTTCCTTCTACTTTTCAGTTTTCATAAGCTCAGCCAAATTAAGAATGATAACTAATCCATGAATTAAGTTTTGATATCAAGAAAAATGAATTGACTAAAAATAAATTCTAAGATGAGAATTCCAACCTCAGGAATGAATGAAACATAACTAATCAAATCATTCAATTTCCTATCTTTATTTTCATTTTAAGTAATCTTCACCCTGGTCAACTTTTTTTGTTTTTTGATTTTTTTTAGATAGAGTCTTGCTCTTGTCTCCCAGGCTAGTGTACAATGGCACGATCTCAGCTCACTGCAACCTCCACCTCCCAGTTTCAAGCTATTCTCCTGCCTTGGCCTCCTGAGTAGCTGGAACTACAGGCACCTGCCACCATGCCTAGCTAATTTTTGTATTTTTAGTAAAGAAGGGGTTTCACCATGTTGGTCAGGCTGGTCTTGAACTCCTAACCTCAGGTGATCCACCTGTCTCAGCCTCCCAAAGTGCTGAGAATACAGTCCGTGAGCCACCACACCTGGCCCAGGGATACTTTTGAAATATCAATGAATTTTTCTGATAATGTCTTTCTAAAATCTTAGTATAAATAATTGTATCATTTAGCCTCTCTGTTAAGTAGTTATAAAATAGAAGAGAATATCTTCAGTGGTATAATTTAATATGATTTTAAAATTTAGCATGTCAAAAAAATTTATATACATGGTCTTAAAAAAGTTATTGGGAGGAAAGCAACAGAATTCAGATCTTCATATTTCCAGACCTGTATCTTTCCACTTGGCTGAAATTTTATGATTTTGTCACGGCCAATATGGAAACAAGACCAATGAGGATTCAGAAAATCTCTGGAATGTTGGCACAATTGGAGTAGTTCTAGCACTAATATATTCAAAACTCTTTTCAAGAAAAGACTGAGGACTGTATTTAATAACTATTGTTAGGTTGGTGCAAAAGTTATTGATTTTTTTTGCTTTTTTTTCAAATATACATAATTGTAATTTATCAGAATTACTTTAAAATATTCTAACTCAGGATTATCAGTTCGATAAGGTAGAGAGGCAGTATTATATTAACAGTAATTTCCAAGGCTTGAAGTCATACTGTTTGTGTTCAAATACTGAGTTGACCTTTTAGAAATTCTGTCACTTTAAGCAAGTTACTTAATCTGTCTAAATCTTAGTGGCCATGTTCAAAAAACGTGGCTACCTATTTTGTAGAATTGTTTTCAAGATTTATTTAAATGGTAAAAATAAAGACACTGAATAAATGCCTAATGCATATTATCTTTTACTGTTAACTGTTAACATGTTATTGAACACACTTATTCAAAATGATAGCTAAATTACTGTCTCAAGACATGTATTAGTCTTTGCAACAAAGTTTTATAAATGAAATTGGTTTTCAAAATAATTTAATCTAACACCAGAGTTTATGTTTCTTTTATTGTATATTTCCTTCCATTAAAAGAATATAGTTTTTTTAAAAGAGAATTAATACTTACACAAATTTTAGAAAATATTCATAAGTTTCCTGTGATCTCTTTAGAGTCATCAATGTATGTAAAAAATGCTACCATTTTCCTAATTATATATATGTTCTGCTTAGATACTATATTTCTTCAGTGAATACTTGAAATAAAAATTCAGCTCAGTAACAGAAAAAAAATTAGAAAATATAATAGATATGACCCTCAAAAGGAAGAACTCCTAGCAAGAATGATGACTTTTATGTATAAAGTGAAGCAAATGTAGATTTCTCAATGGAATCTAAGTATACTAATAAGATAGGACAGTAATGAGATCTTTCAATAGTTATTTTAGTAGAAATTTTACTTAGTAAATAAAAAAAGAAAACAAGACAGAATCGTATCTCTTATCTCTTAGAACAAAACTTTCTTTAAACTATACAGAAAAAGCAATAATTATGCAAATGATCTTATGGCTTTACGTTAAAGAAGATACCACCAAAGCTCAGCTTATCTCATAAACAGGTTCAGTAAGTCATCAGTAATTTTTTAGCAGATGTATCATCAGGGCCCTGAAAGAGAATGGTAGACTAGGAGAAACCCAAAGGAATTAGAGATGATTTAACAAGATATTAATATTTATTTAGGTAATTCCTAAGTGAAAGAAATATAAGAATTATTTCTTTAATCGCATTAATGTAAGAACTTCTTAAGTGTGAGCAATCTTGGAAGAGTCAGGAACTTTTACTTGATGTAAAGCAACACTGAGAAAACAAGACTTGGAAAAGATAAACCAGAAATTTACCTACGGCTACATTATATAAAAATTGCATGTAATTCAGTAAGCCTGCATTTTAAATGGAATCAGAAAATGTGATATGCTTGCTTCTGAGGATGTGTTTAATGGAAAGAGGTACCTTTTTTGTAATTTTTAGAAATCTTATACTTTACTTAAATCATTTCATCTTTTAAAACTTCCCTTCACTTATATCCTAGCACTAGGGCTTTAAAAATCACTGGCATAGGCTGGGTGCGGTGGCTCACGCCTGTAATCCCAGCACTTTGGGGGGCCGAGGCGGGCGGATCACGAGGTCAAGAGATCGAGACCATCCTGGCCAACATGGTGAAACCCCGTCTCTCCTACAAATACAAAAAAAATTAGCTGGGCGTGGTGGCGTGCGCCTGTAGTCCCAGCTACTTGGGAGGCTGAGGCAGAAGAACCTCTGCCGGGAGGC
>PVKV010040598.1:0-12111 GCA_004027835.1 Alouatta palliata
ACCCACTCATACATCAGTCCACCCACCCATCCACCCATCCATCCACCTACTCATGTATCTATCCACCCATCCATACATCCACCCATCCATGTACCCATCAATCCATCCATTCATCCACCCACACATCCATCCATCTAAACACTGATGTATCCATCCACACACCCACCGACCCATTCACACACCCATCTACCTTTCACCCACCCTTCCACCCACCCATCTACCCACTCATTCATCCATCCACGCATCCATCCATCCACCCATCTACCTACTCATTCATCTACGCACCCATCCATTTACCCAGCCATCCACCTACTCATCTATTCATCCAGCCATTCATACATCCATCCTTCTCCTTACTTGTCATGGTAGAATTGAACCGTGGGGGTAGAGAAGGAAGCAACGCACAGAACTGCCTGCTCTAGCATCTCCCTGCAAACGTCAAGGCATCCTCTTGACCCTTGACATGTGGATGTAAGCACAGGAGCTTCCCAGAGCTCTCCATGACCCAGACATCTGACCCCTTCCAGCTCCAGGAGGGAGGAGGTACAGGTGTACGCCTGGTGCTGACCTACAAGGGTCATGGGAGGAAGGCAGCTTTGGGACATCTGCTATAATCAGGTTGTTCAGGATTTTACATCGTGGTCCCAGGGTCACTGTGAGTGCACCCAGACTTGTTTGAGCAAGAGTCCTTGATATCAATTCAGAAATAGAATGGGTTATTGAGCACAGTGGCTCACAACTGTCATTCCAGCACTTTCAGAGGCCAAAGTGGGGATATCACGAGGTCAGGGGTTCGAGACCAGCTTGGCCAACATGGTGAGACCCCGTCGCTACTAAAAATGCAAAAATTAGCTGGGTGTGATGGCAGTGCCTGTCATCCCAGCTACTCGGGAGGCTGAGGCAGGAGAATCGCTTGAACCTGGGAAGCGGAAGTTGCAGTGAGCCTAGATCGTGCCACTGCACTCCAGCCTGGGCGACAAGAGTGAAACTCCAACTCAAAAAAAAAAAAAAAAACAGAAAAAGAAATTGAGCATGTATTTATCAATGAATCCATCTATCTTTTCCCATCATCTATCATGTATCATCTATCTACATTAATCATCTATCAATCAGCCAATCATCTTGCAACCAATGATCTATCATCTGCCTATATCAATTATCTATCAGTCCATCATCTATCTACATATGAATCTTCTATCAATTACTTATCTATCTAGCAATCATATCTATCACCTATCAATTATGAATCAATCATCTTTCTATGGATCTGTCATCTATCCATATCAATTACCTACCAATCAATTATCTATCAATTACATCTATCATCTGTGTATCAGTTCTCTAGCAATCACACATACGTCTTTGTCAGTCATGTACCAATTATCTATCCATTCAATGGTTTGCAAACGTGAATGATTCTGCCCCCCGGGACATTTGCAAATGTCTGCAGACGTTTTCAGGTATCATAATGGGGTCATGACACCTGGTGGGTGAAGCGCAGGGACACTGGTCAACGCCCCATAGTCTACAGGATGGCCCCATCCCAGACGATCATCTGGTGTGAAATGTCAGCAGAACCAAGGCGGAGACACCTCCTCTCAACCAACTGTGTGACAAGAGCAGCCTTCAAGGCCAGGCGTGGTGGCTCACACCTGTCATCTCAGCACTTTGGGAAGCTGAGGTGGGAGGAGCTCCTCAGGTCAGGAGTTCAAGACCAGCCTGGCCAACATGGGGAAACCCCGTCTCTCCTAAAAATACAAAAATGAGCCGGGCGTGGTGGCGCATGCCTGTAACCCCAGCTACTCTGGAGGCTGAGAATCGTTTGAGCCCGGGAGGCGGAGGTTTCGGTGAGCTGAGATTGCACCATGCGCTCCAGCCTGAGTGACAGAGCGAGACTCCATCAAGAAAAAAAAAAAAAAAAAAAAAGAGCAGCTTTCAACGAACACACAGAACCCAGCTGTCCTTTCCAAAGAGTGTCTCCAAGAGGCTTTTAGGGAGAAAAAACACCCCAGAGAGATATTTCTAGAAAGGATGTCATGTCATGGAAACGGACGGTGGTCTCATAATTGTAGGAAGCAGAAAAGTTCCTTTCAAAAATCTCCTTTCTTGTTAAAGAAAAAATCATAACTGTGCTAATAACTCTGTGAAGCCCTATCCTACGTAGCTGTTAGACACGCCGTGCTCACAGGCACGTAGGACATTCTATGTCCTTGTACTTTAACCAAGATATCAGTGCTGGACGTGCTCACAGGCGGGTCCCAGCTCTCCATGGCTTTCACCTGTTTAGAAAAGTTTTAAGTTGTCAGCCAGTCGGGTTTGAGTTTAGATGATGAGGTCTGGCTCCAGCCCACGGAGATCAGACCCAGCAGTAAGGACGAGCCCACATGCGTCAGGGATAAATGTGTGTGTTTCCCTTTGTTCATTGTACTCTACTGGCACGATGGCCAGTGACGGTCCCCTTCCTGCAGCCCAGGAAGTAAAAACTGCGTTGCTGAAAGGTCCTTTGTCTCAGGGCTGATTTTTATTTGTGGCACCGAGCATCTGTTTCCAACATCTGTGGATGAAGAACGGTTCCCTAAAATGCCTACAGGAACCCTTCACTGCCTTGGCCTCACTGACCTCTCACCCCACCATAAAGGAGGAGACCGAAACCTGAGCTAGGACACGTCTCTGGGCTGGGGTAGGGTCAGACGTCAGAGCTATGGCCCGAAACAACGAGGAAGAGAACTTCATGACTCATGTGGAAGCCTTCTGTGTATGACGGATACCAGGAGCTCGAGACCAGCCTGGCCGACATGGCAAAATGTCTTTAATGTAAAAATGACAGGTGCATCTACGTGTGTGTGTGTCTGTGTGTGTGTGTGTCTATGTGTGTGTGTAGGCACTGCAGGGAAGCGGAAATCATTACCAACGTATCTTTTGCAAAGACGCATGCCGTAAACTAGAGAGATTGCAGATGGCAGACTGTAGATAACAGATTGCAGAGAAGTTGGAGGATGACAGGCAGGTGCCCCGGGGAGGGGGTAAGTAGGAAGACATTGGAGGTCCTCAGTATGGGAAGCTGATGTGCCACAGGTATCATCTTTCTTTCTTTCTTCCTTCCTTCCTTTGCTTTCTGTCTCTCTTTTTCTTTCTTTCTTCTTTCTTTCTTTCTTTCTTTCTTTTCTTTCTTTCTTTCTTTTCCTTCCTTCCTGTCTCCCTTCCTCCCTCCCTCCTCTTTCCTTCCTTCCTTCCTTCCTTCTTTCTCTTTCTCTTTCTTTCTCTCTTTCTTTTTCTTTCTTTCTCTCTCTCTCTCTCTTTCTTTCTTTTGACAGAGTTTCACTCCTGTTGCCCAACCCAGAAGTGCAATGGTGCGATCTCAGCTCACTGCAACCTCCGCCTCCCGGGTTCAAGCGATTCTCCTGTCTCAGCCTCCTGAGTAGCTGGGATTACAGGCACGAGCCACCACCACACCTGGCTAACTTTTGGTATTTGTAGTAGAGACAGGGTTTCACTATGTTGGCCAGGCTGGTCTCGAACTCCTGACCTCAGGTGATCCTGACGCCTAAGCCTCCCAAAGTGCTGGGATTACAGGTGTGAGCCACCACACCTGGCCCACAGGTATGTTTTTATGTGTCCGTAGATAGCAAGGCCTGGGGAAACAGAGAGGCTAGGTGGTGGGCTCAGGGTAGAAAGACTGTCATGGAACATACTGGAAGCGTCCCACACCCTGCTGTCTGCTTTCCTGATGGTCCACCTCCCTGCTGAACTGTGACTTACCCTAATAAAATCAGGGTTCATACCACCATTTGCAGCCAGGTGTCCAAGTCCCCTCCCCCACAGAAGCAGATGTAACTTCTTCTGAGCTTGCAGACATCACTGAGTTTCAACCTTGGTTGAATTTTTAGACCTTCCAATTACAGAACTCACACACACACACACACACACATGTGAGTAAAATAATAAACAGAAATACAGAGCTCTCTATTTATGTCTGTCTTCATAACTCTCTCCTCCAGGCCCCCTCTCCCCTTCAGTTGTAACCTCTGGGAGTTCCTTGCTTCAGACCCTCCATCTAGACACAGGTGAGTGTTATTTTGCATAGGAGGCCACGTGCCCGTCACTATCCGTCTGAACGTGTTCTGGTGTCTCTAACCATATGCCCCACAGTGAGGACCTGAAACCTCTTACCCCCTATATGAGAAAGGCAGGCAAGTAACTGCCACCCTTTTTAATGAGGGTATGAGAATCTCCCATCAGGAGATTTCGATGGATCACCTTCAGCCCGGGCTTACCCACACTTCTCTGTAAGTATTTTCGTGCATATCTGTGAGTATATTTTCTGGGATAGATTTCTACGAGAAGAACTGCTGATTTAAAGGGTGTGTGTATTTCAAATTGAAGGCATGCATAAGAAAGGAAGAAAGATCTAAAAATCTATAATCTAAGTTTCTACCTTAAGAAAATAGAAAGAGAAAAAATAAATAAATAAAATAAAAAAAGAAACTAGAAAGAGAAGAGCAAACTAAATCCAATGGAAGAAGAAATTAAAAAATCATAAAAATTAGGTTGGGGGATAAATCAATGGATTTGAAAATAGGAGATCAACAGAGGACACAAATCAGTGGAATTGAAAACAGGAAGTCAATACAAAAAAATCAACGAAACCAAAGGCTTGTTTTTTGAAATAACCATCAGTGAGATTAATAAGCTTCTAGCCAACAAAGAAATAGCAATGAACAACAGGAAAAAGGGTGAGAACACAAGTTACTAAGGCGTAAACGAAAGAGGAGGCCTCACTACAGATCCCATGGACATTGAAAGATCATAAAGAAACATACAGAATTCTGGGCCCATAACATGGATAACCTAGATGAAAAGACCAAAAAGGCAAAATCTGACAACTCACAAAGAAGAAACAGCCAATCTGAGTGAGCCTATATGTCCTAAAGAAATTGAATCGATTCAATCACCTTCCCAGACAAAAGGCTCCAGGCCCAGATGGGTTTACTGATGAATTTTCCCCAACGCTTGAGGGAGACACCACATATTGATTCTCTACAATGGCTTCCAGAAGATAGAAACAGAGGGAATATCCCCAAATATGCCCCCAATATATTGCACCAATATGCACTTTCTGCAAATAGACAAAAGCGAGACTCATTCTCATACCCTCATTAACAAAGGTGGCAGCTACTTGCCTGCCTTTCTCATATGAGGGATAAGAGTTTTCAACTCATATTTTCATCATGGCCACAGAGCTTGGGGTGTTTGTTTGCTTTCTTCTTTATTTATTTTTGAGATGGCGTCTCTCTCTGTCTCCCAGGCTGGAGCGCAGTGGCGTGATCTCGGTTCACTGCAACCTCCACCTCCTGGATTCAAGCGATTCTCCTGCCTCAGGCTCCCAAGTAGCTGTGACTACAGTTGTTCACCATTATGCGCAGCTAATTTTTTGTATTATTAGTAGAGACTGGGTTTCACCATGTTAGCCGGGATAATCTCGATCTCCTGACCTCATGATCTGCCCACCTCGGCCTCCCAAAGTGCTGGGGTTACGGGCATGAGCCACCGCACCTGGCCCTATTTATTTATTTATTGCTGAATCAGGAGTTTTACTCTGTCACCCACGCTGGAGTGCAGTGGCACGATTTTGGCTCACTAAAGCTTGTGCCTCCTGGGTTCAAGCAATCCTCTTACCTCAGCCTCCCGCGCAGCTGGGATTCCAGGTGTGCACCACCACATGAGCTAACTGTTGTATTTTTAGTAGGGACGGGGTTTCACCATGTTTGCCAGGCTGGTCTGCAGCTCCTGACCTCGAGCAATTTGCCCGCCTTGACCTCCCAAAGTGTTGGGATGACAGGCGTGAGCCACGGCGCCCAGGAGGGTTGTGATGATTCTGCATTCATTGACCACTGGTGTGCGTTTTCGAGTTGGCTTTGTGAGACATCGCTGGTTTTTCCAACTCTCTTGTTCATGTGACGGTGATAACTATTCATATGTCACAGGAACTGATTACAGTTGTGTGGTTTTATTTCTTTTTTTTTTTATTATTGCACTGTAGGTTCTGGGGCACATGAGCAGATCATGCAGGATTGTTGCATAGGTGCATATATGACAAGGTGGTTTGCTGCTTCCATCCCCCCGTCACCTATGTCTGGCATTTCTCCCCATGTTGTCCCTCCCCAACCTCCCCACCCCCCGCTGTCCCTCCCCTAGTCCCCACAACAGACCCTAGTGTGTGATGCTCCCCTCCCTGTGTCCGTGTGCTCTAATTGTTCAATGAGTTAAACCCGCCTATGACTGTTCTTTTTCTTTTATTTCTAGCCTTTTATCGAATACTGCACTGTCCTTTTTTCTCGATTGTTGACACAGAGTTTCACACCGTCACCCAGGCTGGAGTGCAGGGGTGCCATGTCAGCTCAGTTCAAGTCATCCACCCATCCTGGCCTCTCAAAGTGTTGGGATTACAGGCACGGGCCAGCACACCTCAACACAAAATGCAAAAATATAAAACTTGTACAGGGTCGAATAGAAGAGAATGTAATTGATCTCAGATGTGGTTATGACCTTTTAGACACCACGTGAAAAGCAGCATCTGGGAAAGAAATAATTGATAAGCTGGACTTTGTTCAGGCTAAAAATGTTTGCTCTGCGCCCGGCACGGTGGGTCACGCCTGTGATCCCAGCACTTTGGGAGGCTGAGGCAGGCGGATCATCTGAGGTGGGGAGTTCGAGACCAGCCTGGCCAACATGGAGAAATCCCATCTCTACTAAAAATACAAAAATTAGCCGGGCGTGGTGGCAGATGCCTGTACTCCCAGCTACTCGGAAGGCTGAGGCAGGAAAATTGCTTGAACCCAGGAGGTGGAGGTTGCAGTGAGCTGAGATTGTGCCACTGAACTCCAGCCTGGGCGACAGAGCGAGACTCTGTCTCAAAAGAAGAACAGCAAACCCAAAAAGTGTGGCCTGCAAACAACACTGTGATTGGAAGGAGAAGTCACAGACTCAGAGAAAATATCTTCAAAACACATATGTGGTAAGCAGCATGAGGCCAGGTGTGGTGGCTTACACCTGTCATCCCAGTACTTAGGGAAGCCAAGGCAGGTGAATCACCTGAGGTCGGGAGTTCAAGACTGGCCTGGCCAACATGGCAAAACCCTGTCTCTACTAAAAATACAAATATTAGCTGGGCGTTGTGGTGGTGCCTGGAATCCCAGCTACTCGGGAGGCTGAGGCAGGAGAATCGCTTGAACCCTGGAGGTGGAGGCTGCAGTGAACTGAGATCATGCCACTGCACTCCAGCCGGGGTGACAGAGCGAGACCCCATCTCCAAAAAAAACAAAAAGTGAGAGTTTGTCTATATGGACAATTTTAAAAGATTAGCTGGGCATGTTGGCACACACCTGCAGTGCCAGCTACACAGGAGGCTGAGATGGAAGGCTCTGCTGAGGCCAGCAGGTCGAGGCTGCAGTGAGCAATCATTGCACCCTGTTCCCCCAAGCCTGGGTGACACAGCAAGGCCTGTCTCAAAAAAAAAAAGGATGAGTTCGTGTCCTTTGCAGGGACACGGATGAAGCTGGAAAGCATCATTCTCAGTAAACTGACACAAGAACAGAAAACCAAACACCACATGTTCTCACTCATGAATGGGAGTTGAACAATGAGAACACATGGACACAGGGAGGGGAGCATCACACACTGGGGGCTGTCGGGGGGTGGGGGGCTAGGGGAGGGACAGCATTAGGAGAAATGCCTAATGCATGCAGGGCTTAAAACGTAGATGATGGGTTGATGGACCTCCATGGCACGTGTATACCCATGTAACAAACCTGCACGTTCTGCACATGTACCCCAGGACTTACAGTAAAATAAAAACTTAAAAAAGAAGAAAGAAAAGAACTATTTTAAAAACAAAGAACCAGTATGCAAAATGTGCAAAAAAAAAAAAACTCTTAAGACTCAGCCATTGGAAAACAAACAGCCCCATTTAAAAACGAGCCACCTCAGCGAAGGTGAGTAGCAGGTGGTAAATTCACCTACTAAAAACGCACTGCACATCATAGCTCATCAAGGAATTGCAAATTAATACCCCGCAGACATGCCACCAGAAGCATCTCGGGATCACTAACGTCCACAAATCCTAGCAGACAAAGTGCCACAGTTCTCACTCAACGCTGGTCACAAGAAAAGGGTCTGGCTGGGTGCGGCGGCTCACGCCTGGAATCCCAGCACTCTGGGAGGCGGAGGCGGGTGGATCACATGACGTCAGGAGCTCCAGACCAGCCTGGCCAACATAGTGAAACCTCATCTCTACTGCAAATACAAAACTTAGCCAGGCATGGCGGCGGGCACCTGTGATTCCAGCTACTCGGGATGCTGAGGCAGGAGAATCAGTTGAACCTGGCAGACGGATCATGAGGTCAGGAGTTCGAGACCAGCCTGGCCAACATGGTGAAACCCCGTCTCTACTGAAAACAGACACATTAGCTGGGCGTGGTGATGAGTGCCTGTAATCCTGGCTACTCAGGAGGTTGAGGCAGGGGAATCGCTTGAACCCGGGAGGCAGAGGTTGCAGTGAGCCAAGATCTCACCACTGCACTCCAGCGTGGGCGACAGAGAGAGACTTAACCTCAAAAAAATAATAAATAAATAAATAAAAATAAAAAAGCAAAAAGAGAGTCCCTGCATCCTCTCCCCTTCAGGTCACTGTGAAGGCTGGAAATCACACTGTCTTTTCTTTTTGAGACGCACTCTCACTGTGTCACCCAGGCTGGAGTGCAGTGGCATGACCTCGGCTGAACGCAACCTCCGCCTCCTGGGTTCAAGCGATTCTCCCCCATCAGTCTCCTGAGTAGCTGGGCTTACAGGCATGCACCGGCACGCCTGGCTAATTTTTGCATTTTTAGTAGAGACGGGGTTTCACCACGTTGGTCAGGCTGGGCTCGAACTCCTGACCTCAGGTGATGTGCCCGCCTCGGTGTCCCAAAGTGCTGGGATGGCAGGCATGCGCCACCGTGCCGGGCCACAGAGCCACGTTTTCTTTTTTAAGTGCGATAGGATGTGTTGTACGCCTCCCTCCCTCCTGCCCTCTTTGCAGACCCAGTGACCCCCATCACTGTGATGACACCTGCCTCTGAATGAACGCCTTGTGCTACTGAGTTCAAAGTCACTGAGCAGCCGCAGTGAACAGGCAGCTGGCAGGCGTGGGGGGCTAGAGGAGCTGTCGGCGTCCGCCTCAGATCACAGAGCAGCAACCCTCCCAGCTGAGCGCAAATCCGTCCATCAGCACAGTGCTCTCAGCTCTGTTGCCGTCTGCTCGGCTTCCCTTATTGCATCATCCAACCAAGCACACCGTTTGCTCAGGGACATTTGCATACTGACGCCCGCGGATACCCGTGCGGATTTTGATCTGGGTCCCTTGCAAGGCAGGGGCTGTGTTTCTCTGATCTGTGTATCTCATTCTCAGAGTTCAGCACGGGGCTTCGTCACTGGGCAGAGAGCAGACTCTGCACAACACAAGAAGCCCCCTCTTTTTTTATTGTACTTTAGGTTCTGGGGTACATGTGCAGATCATGCAGGATTGTTGCATAGGTGCATACATGGCAAGGTGGTTTGCTGCCTCCATCCCCCCACCACCTGTATCTGGCATTTCTCCCTATGTGATCCCTCCCTCCTCCCCAACTGTCCCTCCCCATGCCCCCAACAAAACCCTGTGTGTGATGCTCCCCTCCCTGTGTCCATGACTTCACATTGTTCAACCCCCGCCTATGAGCGAGAACATGCGGTGTTTGGTTTTCTGTTCTTGTGTCAGTTTGCTGAGAATGATGGTCTCCAGATTCATCCATGTCCCTGCAAAGGACACGAACTCATCGTTTTTTATGTCTGCATAGTATTCCATGGTGTATATGTGCCACGTTTTCCTTGTCCAGTCTATCGTTAATGGGCATTTGGGTTGGTTCCAGGTCTTTGGTATTGTAAGAAGCCAGTTTTAAAAACAAAATTAATGTGTGTCTGTGTGTGTGTGTGAGTATGTGGGTATTTCAGTTGTTTTTAAATTTCCAAGTACAGCAAGGCGCAGTGTCTCATGCTCGTATTCCCAGCACTTTGGGAGGCTGAGGTGGGTGGAGAACCAGAGGTCAGGAGTTCGAAACCAGCCTGACCAACATGGAGAAACCCCATCTCTACCAAAAGTACAAAAATTAGCCAGGCGTGGTGGCAAACGGTTGTAATCCCAGCTCCTCAGGAGGCTGAGACAGGAGAATCACTTGAACCTGGGAGGCAGAGGTTGTGGTGGGCTGAGATGTCACGACTACACTCCAGCCTTGGGGACAAAAAGAACACTCCCTCTCAGGAAAAAAAAAAAAAAAAAAAAAAAAGGAAGAACAAAATCAGTCAGGCGTGGTGGCAGGCACCTGCAGTCCCAGCTCCTTGGGTGGCTGAGGCAGGAGAAGGACTTGAATGCAGAGGGTGGAGGTTACAGTGAGCTGAGATCACGCCTTTGCACACCAGCCTGGGTGACGAGGGAAACTCTGTCTCAAAAACAAGCAAACAGCATTTCCAAGTACACTCCCCTGTACACGCACCTGTGAGTGGGGATGTCTGAACAGCAGGTACAAACTCAGCCTCGCTCTGTGAGGCAGGAAGCCACTGTCTGTGGAATTAAGCTTGTTAACCTGAAACGCAGTTCAGTGAAGAAAACGGAGGTGGTTGACTGTGTGCGTCCTGGTCTGCCGCAAAGACCGACACGGATGGCACCTATTCTGAAATTCAAGCTCTTCTGCTATGACTGAGCTGGAGCGCCAGGGGTGTTGGCACGTTACGGGGCAGAGGTTTCATTTAGCAGATGAGCGGGGAGAGAGAGGTTTGCGGGCTTGACTTCCTTTTTCTATTTTTGTTTTTTTCTTTTTCTTTATTTATTTATTTATTTATTTATTTATTTTTTGTTATATTCACAGAATTTCAAAAAGTTTTGTTTGTAATTTTCTTTTTTTCTGAGACAAACTCTCACTCTGTCGCGCAGGCTGGAGTGCACTGGTGCGATCTCCGCTCATTGCAATCTCCGCCTTCGGCGTTCAAGCGATTCTCCTGCCTCAGCCTCAAGAGGAGCTGGGATTACAGGCATTCACCATGCCCAGCTAATTTTTTTTTTTTTTTTTTTTTGGTATTTTTAGTGAAGACGGGGTTTCACCATGTTGGCCGGGCTTGTCTCGAACTCCTGACCTCGTGATCCGCCCACCTCGGCCTCCCAAAGTGCTGGGAACACAGGCGTGAGCCGCCCCACCCGGCAGGCTTGACTTCCTGAGAGCGGTTCTCTGTTTAAAGATCGTGGCTCAGGGTTAATTTACGCTGACTTGTCCTGTGATAGTTAAATTGTGATGAGATGGAGTCTAGTCCTCGAGTTTCCAGAAGTGTACTCAGCAAAGCATCCAAGGAGAAGGACCCCTGGAGAAACCCAAACGCACTCAGCTGTCCTGTTCCTGCCTGAATCCAAAGCTGGGCTCCCTCCTTAAACCGAAAGCAGGGCTTCCTGAGATCCAAAGCGGGGCTCCCTTAAAACCCAAAGAGAAACCTCATTTAAACCCAAAGCTGGGCTCCCTTCACCACAAAGCTGAGTTTCACTAAACCCAAAGCTGAGCTCCCCTAAACCCTAAGCTGAGCTCCCCTAAACGCAAAGCTGAGTTCTCCTAAACCCAAAGCTAGGCTCCCCTAAACCCAAAGCTAGGCTCCCCTAAACCCAAAGCTGAGTTCCCCTAAACCCAAAGCTGAGTTCCACTAAACCCAAAGCTGAGCTCTCCTAAACCCAAAGCTGAATTCTCCTAAACCCTAAGCTGAGCTCCCCTAAACCCAAAGCTGAGTTCTCCTAAACCCTAAGCTGAGCTCCCCTAAACCCTAAGCTGGGCTCCCCTAAACCCAAAGATGAGTTCCCCTTAACCCAAAGTTGAGTTTCACTAAACCCAAACCTGAGTTCTTCTAAACCCAAAGCTGAGTTCTCCTAAACCCTAAGCTGAGTTCCCCTAAACCCAAAGCTGAGTTCTCCTAAACCCTAAGCTGGGCTCCCCTAAACCCAAAGCTGAGCTCTCCTAAACCCAAAGCTGGGCTCCCCTAAACCCAAAGCTGAGCTCCCCTAAACCC
>PVKV010040600.1:0-12110 GCA_004027835.1 Alouatta palliata
AAAAAAAAAAAAAAAAAAGAGTTAGAGCTCCTAATTGCTTGTTATTCACTCCAAGTGAGGAAGCTCAGGAGTTACTTGGGTGATAGGAAATTGCTCCCAGTGACATGTTGCTGGGGAAAAAAAGCAAAGTATCAGAGCACCCTTAAACCCTTAAAATGTCTTAGCAAATACCTTATGGAGCCCCGGTTGCCAGGCTTGGCTGGGGGAGTGTGAAGAGCAAGGCCCAGTTCCTGCCCAACCTGAGCGCCAGCCTTCTCTGGCATCCGAGGACAAGCGGCATCCTCAAGGAGGTCTGAGCAGAGGCTGCAAGACCAAGCCCTGTAGGCAGTGGCCAACTCTACCAAAGGACAAAATTAGGCCTGTCCAAGGGTCATTGGTCCCCACCTGCTTTGCCATTGCGAGCAATGTCCACCCAGAATCTTCTTGGTGGAAGAACACCACTAATGGTTGCAAAGCAAACTGCCCAGTGGTTTTGGTCAACCAGACTCAAGATACCTGGATTCTGGTTCTGGGTCTGCCATTAACCAGCTGCAAGATGTTGGAAAAATCATTCCACCTTGTGAGCCTCAGTCTCCTCAATCTGTGAAATGCAGAGAACCATTATTATGATGAATCATATCTGCTCTTCCCACCTCACAGAGTTTTTGTGAGGATAAGGTGAAGCAGTGTACATAGAAGCATTTTTTTTTTTTTTTTTTGAGACAGAGTCTCAGTTTGTCACTCAGGCTAGAGTACAGTCTTGATCTCAGCTCATTGCAGCCTCTGCCTCCCAGGTTGAAGCAATTCTCCTGCCTCAGCCTCCTGAGTAGCTGGGATTACAGGCGCATGCCACCACCCCCAGCTAATTTTTTGTATTTTTAGTAGAGACGGGATTTCACTATGTTAGCCAAGATGGACTCGATCTTCTGACTTTGTGATCTGCTCGCCTCGGCCTCCCAAAGATTACAGGTGTAAGCCACCGTGCGTGGCCTGCCACAGTTTTTAAAAACTGAAAAAAGTGTAAATGATGGCTCAAATCTGAGTTTATGATGATTATTTCCACAATTAGTAATCAAAATAATAAATGTCTAGAATTTCAGAGTTCTTCCTCTTTTTTAGGGCAGAGAAAGAAGTGACTAGAAAAACAAAACAAAAGGCAATCCCACCCTGAAAGTGTGCAGCGCTCCAGAGACAGGCGCTTCGGGTTCAGCTCAGCGGAAGTGTGACCAGAGGGAAAACTCGGGGTGGAGGGGCCAGGGAAGCACACTGACCTGGGAATTTCAAAATCCATCTGCGTGGGCTCACCCTTTAATTTGGTGGCTGTGTGATCCCTTGGGGGAGATTTAATCCACAGCTTCCTGCACCCATGCTGTTTTCCAGCCAGACTGGAAGACTGTGCTTCCTGGTTGCTGCCTGAGGGTAAAGGGGCAGCTTCCTGAACCAAAAGGGGTACACACCTGGCTTAGCTCCGCGATCCTAGGGCTGGAGGCACTCTTGGATAAAGATGTTTTGGTGACAATAGTGATGCAACATTTCGATGATGATGAAGTGATGTCACAAGAGCAATTTACCCACAGGACGCTCAGATGCACAGAGAAGATACTCTCTCTTTTTCTCTCTTACTGATTCAATCTCTCCCATGAGCCCCACTTGGGGTGGCGGAGATGGGAAGGGAAGGGGACAACTTGCCAAGTAGATGCCTTGGTCTACTCCTATTTGAACTCTGTATCTAACAGGTAAACACTCAGTCGCCACATGAATAGTACCTTTCTCCCTTCCCTACCCCTTTGTCCCTATGCCACCTTGGAGAGGAGTCACATACGGAACCTACCGCTTCCCTGCCCCTGTCCCTTCTTCCCCCACAATGCACCAGGACCTGAGAAGCAGACCCTTTGTCTCTGCCTAAGACACTCTGTCTCTTCCTAAACTTCCCTGACCAGAAGCAGCAACTGGGGCACTGGTTTAAAATATTCATTCCCTGCTGGGCGTGGTGGCTCATGCCTGTAATCCCAGCACTTTGGGAGGCCGAGGCAGGAGGATCATTTGAGGTCAGGAGCTCCAGATCAGCCTGACCAACATAGCAAAACCCCATCTTTACTAAAAATACAAAAAAATTAGCGGGATGTGGTGGCACGTGCCTGTAGACCCAGCTAGCTACTCAGGACTAAGGCAGGAGAATTGCTTGAACTCAGGAAACAAAGGTTGCGGAGAGCCGAGAGACAGAGCAAGACTCCGTCTCTGAAAAGATAAATAAATAAATAAATAAAATAAAATAAAATAAAACATTTATTCCATGTGCCTACCCTGGAGAATCTGATTAAGTAGATTTGAGGAGGGACCCAGGAATCCATGTTTTTTAGGTCTCTCCTGGAAAGTTAGCTCTATGTCAGATACTGAGTTCTTTCTAGCAAGGCTTGCAGTAACCTCCATGGCCAAATCCTTCAGGCTGACTTGTTAAGGGAACAGGAACTTTAAACACTGTCAGACTATTCCCTTTGCCTCAAAGCTTTGCTTTCTAGAGTATTGTTTACAAGGAGCTCCCACCCCACTCCACTACTAGATAAAGGAAACTTGTTAGTTGAGGGAAAGCAAGGACTTTGTCTTTCAAACTGGTATCTGTTCCTCTTTTAACGCAGGGAACCTGTTGATTTTGGGCTGGGGAGCCCGGGGGCCAATGTGACTAAAGGAGTTATGCTTTCAAGAATGTATTTTAAAATCTCCATTCACTAACAATAATATCTGACATTCACTGAGAGCTTACTATGTGCCAAGTATTGTGTTACATGTGCTCATGGATTCTCTCCTTTAATCCTCACAGCCTTATACTGCTGTTACCCCCAGTTTACAGATAAGGAAAGTGTGAGGCATATACGGGTTAAACAGCTTGCCTGGGGTCACTGTCCTTCATGGAAAAGCCAGGATTTGAACTGAGTGCATGTAATTCTACAAGTTCTCTGAATCGCTAAGATCCCTTTACCTACTTGAGTTTGAAGCCTCTTAGGAATCACCTGGCTCAGCTTTCCTGTTTTATAACTGTGGAGACACAGGCTTGTACCCAGTAGGAAAATGACTTGCCCAGCGACACACAGCTAGACAGCAGCAAGGCCGGAAATGGAACCCAGGCCTGGACTCCTGGATCTGGTGCTCCTCCCCTCAGCTTTGGTGCCTCCATTCTGGCATTTGATGTGCCATCCTGGACATTCAGGAATTGCCACTGTTCTGAGCTGCTGAACTCCCTGAGGACTGTGGAGGTCTTCAGGGGACTGAGGTCTGCCCTGTGGGTTTCACAATTTCACTGAGTTCTTATTTTTTTTTTTTTTTGAAACAGAGTCTCGTTCTATCACTAGGCACCAGGCTAGAGTGCAGTGGTGTGATCTCAGCTCATTGCAACCTCCACGTCCCAGGTTCAAGCAATTCTGCTGCCTCAGCCTCCCAAGTAACTGGGATTACAGGCACATACCACCATGCCCAGCTAATTTTTGTATTTTAGCAGAGATGGGCTTTTACCAAGTTGGCCAGGATGATCTCGATCTCTTGACTTTGTGATCCGCCTGCCTCGGCCTCCCAAAGTGCTGGGATTACAGGCGTGAGCCACCGCACCCGGCTTCACTGAGTTCTAAGTGGGGCCCATCCAGGGCATTGCTTCATAAACTTCTACAATGTCATTGCACCATAAACTTCTACTCCTCGACGTCTAATGCACACATTTCTTGGTTATGACTCTGTAAACTCTTTGCAGTCTATGTACTGCAGATTTTCTTTTCTTTTTTTTTTTTTTTTTTAATGCAGAGTCTCACTTTCTCTCCCAGGCTAGAGTGCAGTGGTGCCATCTCGGCTCTTTGCAACCTCTGTCTCCTGCATTCAAGCAATTCTTATACCTCAGCCTCCCAAGTAGCCACCACACCCAGCTAATTTTTGTATTTTTAGTAGAGACGGGGTTTCGCCATGTTGGCCAGACTGGCATTGAACTCCAGACCTCAAGTGATCTGCCTGCCTTGGCCTTCCAAAGTGCTGAAATTACCGGCATGAGCCACTGTGCCCAGCCCCTGCAGATTTTTAGGAACTGAAAATTAAAGGCTAAGACCGGGCATGGTGACTCATACTAGTAATCCCGGTCCTTTGGGGGGTAGCTAAGGTGGGAGGATCACTTGAGCCCCAGAACTCGAGACCAGCCTGGGCAATATGTCGAGATTTCCATCACTACAAAAAAAATAAATAAATAAAATTAAAAAATAAAGAAAAAAGAAAATGAAGGACTGGTAGCCCCATTAGGACCTCCTAGACCTAGGCATGCTTCTTTCACCTTTGCAAGGTGCAAAGCCCAGAGGCAAGAAACCCCTTTGAGGATGTAATTGGGATGAGACGCCTTTTGACCTTCAGTCTCAGGATCTTTGTCCCAGCCCATTTCACAACCTGAAAGGTGGAGCTGTGACTCCCCAGTAGAAGAAAGGGAGTTCACCAATGTTTAGCGAGCAGCTGTGATAAACTTGAGCCTGTGTTAAACCTTTGGACTGAGTTGTTGCACTTAATTCTCACCCTGGCCTTGCAAGGTTGGTACGATTTTTTTTTTTTGAGATGGTGTCTCACTCTGTCACCAGATTGGTGTGCAATGGCACGATCTCAGCTCACTCAACCTCCGCCTCCTGAGTTTAAGAAATTCTCCTGTCTCCCAAGTAGCTGGGACTACAGGCGCCCACCACCATGCCTGGCTAATTTTTGTGTTTTTAGTAGAAACGGGGTTTCACCATGTTGGCCAGGCTGGTCTCAAGCTCCTGACCTCTCAGGTGATCCGCCTGCCTTGGCCTCCCAAGTGCTGGGATTACAGGCGTGAGCCACCACTCCCGGCCGGTTGGTATTATTATCTTCATTTTACAGATGAATAAATCAAGGCTCAAGTCTTACAGCTTTTAAATGAGGTGATCTGGTACTTGAATTTAGAGCCTGTTGGACTCCAATGACTCTGTATCTAGGACACCATGAAACCTTAAAGAGTGAAAGGTTATCTGCAAGTCTTAGTAAATTTCTCTCTAAATCAACTGCAGGGGTTGCTTGGGGGACTTTTTGCCTTTAGGCTCATTTTGTTACCTACTGGTTCCACTATCTGCTGCCAGACATGGTTCCCCTTCATCTGCCCTTGCTCCAGATCCTCCCTTGGGTTGCCAGTTCCCAATTATGTCCTGCTATTATCTGGAGGTCACACTTGTGCCCATCTCAGCTTTCGTTTTCTAGCCTGGAGGAGTAAACAGCCTTAATGGGGAGGTGTCCTGAAAATGTCAATCACTGCATGTCCCGCTCAAATCCCTTCTAAGGGACTTCTTGCTGCCCTCTGGGCTCCAGCTGAGTGCTCCGTGATGGACACCTGACCAAGGTCAGTTCAGGTGCAATAAGTCCAGCTACTTGTGCTTTATGGGACCGTGCTTAGCAAAGAGGAGCTGTATTAATGAGATATCTTTTTGGGAATTTTGGAACTGGGCACTGATCAGTAGTGGCACTTGTATCATAGGTTGTGATGTAGATAGGGAACTAGAAAGTAGAAAAGGGCCTAATGAGCCAGTGAATTGATGAATTAAAAAACCAAGCCTATGAAATGAGAAAAGAATAGAGTATATGTGCAGAGGGTAACAGAAAAGTTATAAATATGTGTATGTGGGTGTATACGTGTGTGTGTGTGTGTGTGTGTGTGTGTGTATACATATAGTATGTATACTTATATATAAAACAATTGCCATGAGGCCATGCTGTGCAGAAGTTGCTGTTCTCGGATTTCCATGAGCCCCTCTGAATCCTTTCATAAAGCCTAAAACCCTATTTTCCTGAGATAAAATGGATGGGTTTCTTTTTTTCCTTTTTTGAGATGGAGTCTCGCTCTGTCACCCAGGCTGGAGTGCAGTGGCATGATATCAGCTCACTGCAGTCTCTACCTCCTAGGTTCAAGTGATTCTCCTGCCTCAGCCTCCCAAGTAGCTGGGATTACTGGTGTGCACCACCACACCAGGCTATTTTTTTTTTTATTTTAAAATATTTTTTTCTTTGAAACCAAAGAGGTTTAGTCTAGAGTATGAGGAAACTTGAAATAATTTACAGGGCTTGAATTTCTTTACAATTGGCAAAGGAACCTTTGGATTAATAGTTCCCGAAGGACTCCAACCAACACATCACCTGGAGCAGTTTTTTTTTTTTTTTTTTTTTTTTTACGAAGTCTCGCTCTGTCGCCCAGGCTGGAGTGTAATTATGCAATCTGGGCTCACTGCAACCTCTGCCTCCTGGGTTCAAGTAATTCTCCTGCCCTAGCCTTCCAGTTAGCTGGGACTACAGGTGCCTGCCACCACACCTAGCTAATTTTTGTATTTTTTTTTTTTTTGAGACGGAGTTTAGCTCTTGTTACCCAGGCTGGAGTGCAATGGCATGACCTCGGCTCACCGCAACCTCCACCTCCTGGGTTCAAGCAATTATCCTGCCTCAGCCTCCCGAGTAGCTGGGACTACAGGCAAGTGCCACCATGCCCAGCTAATTTTTGTATTTTTAATAGAGACGGGGTTTCACCATGTTGACCAGGATGGTCTCGATCTCTTGACCTTGTGATCCACCCGCCTCAGCCTCCCAAAGTGCTGGGATTACAGGCGTGAGCCGCCGCGCCCGGCCTTTATTTTCGTATTTTTAATAGAGATGGGGTTTCACTGTGTTGGCCAGGCCTGTCTCAAATGCCTGACCTCAAGTGATCCTCCCACCTTGGCCTTCCAAAGTGTTGGGATTACAGGTGTGAGCCACCGCCCCCAGCCCTGGAGCAGCTTTTAAGCACAGTAAAAAGTGGTGTCATATAGTTATCTATTGCTGTGAATGATCCCACCCTAAAACTTGGAGGCTTAGATAACAACCATCACTTCTTTTGCTCATAAATCTATACTTGGGGCAAGGCTTGGTAGAGACAGCTTGTTTCTGCTCCACTTGGCATCAGCAGGGAAACTCAAAGACTCGGGTGGAATCACAGAAAGCTCAATCACTCACACACTTGCTCCCATTTGAAGATTGGTGCTGGCTGAAAGGGGACTCGGCTGGGGCTGTCCGCCAGACACCTACACATGGTCTCTCCATATGGTTTCTCCCCTTCCTGGTGGCATGGTAATTGGATTCCAAGAACAAGCATTCCTAGAGGACTGGGTGGAAACTATATCACCTTTTATGACCCAGCCTTGGAAGACGTCTGACTCTTAAGGAAAGAGCGTAAATGATGGGTGGAGTGTTAACATTATGTTGCATGTTGGATGGGAGATATTGTAGTGCTTGTTTTGGGGAAATATAATCTGCCACATATAGCTAATGAGCTGCAAATGTTAGGAGGATGGAGACAGTGGGGAAAGGCCCTGGCCCACATACAGACAACGGCGGATTAAGAGGCTGATAAAGCTGCTGCTGCAGTGGGGAGACAGAACTCTAAGAAAAGACGTGTAGGCCGAGCGTGGTGGCTCATGCCTGTAATCCCAGAACTTTGAGAGGCTAAGGTGGGCAGATCACCTGAGGTCGAGAGTTCGAGATCAGTCTGAACAACACTGTCTCTACTAAAAATACAAAATTAGCTGGGCATGGTGGTGTATACCTGTAATCCCAGCTACTCAGGAGACTGAGGCAGGAGAATCACTTGAAGCCAGTAGGTGGAGGTTGTGGTGAGCCAAGATGGCACCATTGCATTCCAGCCTGGGCAACGAGAGTGAAACTCCGTCTCAAAAAAAAAAAAAGGCCGGGCGCGGTGGCTCACGCCTGTAATCCTAGCACTTTGGGAGGCCGAGGTGGGTGGATCACCTGAGGTCAAGAGCTCAAGACCAGCCTGGCCATCATGGTGAAACCCCATCTTCGAAAAAAAAAATAAATAAATAAAAAAAAAAAAAGACATGTAACACACAGAGGGCGGACACACTTAGTGCAGGTGCAAGCTGCCTAGCTGACCTCAGTAACACCTGAAAGTCTCACTATTCAACAGCACCAGAACGCTGAACCTGAGCCTTCTGCTAGGAAGGTAAGCATGGGGTGATATATTTTGGAATAATCTACATCAGAAATTATTAAAATAGTGTTTTGGGTTTTAAATGGATGACTTCAATGACATGAGATTAACTTTCCCTTATAATGATAGCTAAATATTACTACAGTATCTCATAATTATTTTATATTTTATCTTCCAATGAGAAAGAGCAACTTCCCTTACAGACCTTTTAAAGATATTATTTCAGGCCAGGTGCGTAGCTCAGGTTCATAATCCCAGCAGTTTGGGAGTCCAAGGCGGGCGAATCACCTGAGGTCAGGAGTTCGAGATCAGCCTGGAATACGTGGTGAAACCCTGTCTCTACTAAAAATACAAAAATTAGCCGGTCGTGGTGGTGCACATCTGTAATCCCAGCTACTTGGGAGGTGGAGGCAAGAGAATCACTTGAATCTGGGAGGCGGAGGTTGCTGTGAGCTGCGATCACAGCCCTGCACTCCAGCCTGGGCAACAGAGTGACTTTGTCTCAAAAACAAAAAAAGATACCATTCCATCATCTTCCAGCCTCTATTGATACTGAAAATGAGTCTGTTGTTACTCTATTTGAGTTCCTTTGTAGGCCATTGTCTTAATTCCCCAGAGGCATGTAAGATTTTTTTTCTTTTTGGTGCCCTGGATTTGCTCTTACATGTGTGTCTACCTGTGGAATTAGAAAAATGATTCTGCTCAGGGCTCAATATGATTCCTCATTCTGATGATACATGTTCTATAGTAAAGAATTTGTCTGGTTTTCCTGAAAAGGAGTTTCTAAACCCTTGGAATTTCCCAAGTAACAGAAATGTCTTTGTTAATAATGGTGGGGCCTTCAGACCACACCAGGATTTATGCTAATGAGGGTAAGGGCTGGTCACACCAGAATGACCAGCTATGGGATTACAGGGGTTGGAGGTTTGAGTCATGTGGTATCAGCCCAACCTCCTTCAGGGAAAGGGGCGAGGTGGAGATTGAGTTCAATCTCATGGCCAGTGATTTAATCAATTATGCATATGTAATGAAACCTCAAAACTCTGGATGCCCAAAACTAGAGTGAATCTCCTGGTTGGTGAACACATCAATGTGCTAGAAAAGCAGGAAGTCTGCTGGGCGCAGTGGTTCATGTCTGTAATCCCAGCGCTTTGGGAGGCCGAGGTGGGTGGATCACCTGAGGTTAGGAGTTTGAGACCAGCCTGGCCAACATGGTGAAACCCTGTCTCTACTAAAAATACAAAAATGAGCCAGGCATGGTGGTGGGTGCCGTAGTCCAAGCTACTTGGAAGGCTGAGGCAGGAGAATCACTTGAACCCAGGAGGCAGAGGTTGCAGTGAGCTGAGATCATGCCATTGCACTCCAGCCTGGGACACAGCGAGGCTCCTGCTCAAAAAACAAAACAAAAACACATGCCATTAACTATGGGAGAAATAATGTTGTACCTTTAATGCTATAACAAGACAGTATAAAAAGAGGCATTATTGGTGCTCTGCCCAGATCTTCTCAGATCTCTCAGGTTCCAGTCTCTCTCGCAATGTGTGTGTGATTTTGTTTCTGAGTCATGCACCTGTGACTCTTTTTGGAGGATTACTCCAGGGCCACTGGAGCTGCTTCACCCAGGTTCAGAAACTAGTTGCTTATGTCCCCTTGGAGCAGTACTTAGCCCATCTTAAGTACTTAACCAATTTGACAGCTGTGGAAACATGAAAGCCCAGCTTCCTTGCCTTGAGATAAACTCTGAGGTATAATTTAAACTCCAGGCAGGCTGAGCCCAGGACTTTGCCTGAAATTGTAGCCTTTCTTGGCTTCGTCGTCTTCTCTGTCCTGCTCTCCAAACTCCTTTTGTGGATTCTCCTAGGAACACTTCCTTAATAAATCACTTGCCCACAGTCCTTGACTCAGGGTCTACTTCTGGGGAACCTATCCTGAAACAGTTCCCAATTATTCACTACTGAACAGGTCGCCATGTGACTTGTAGTGTCTGGGAGGAGGAGGAATCTATTTCTCAGCCCCCACTGAGTCAAGCTTAGCCATGTGATGTGCTTGGAACAATGGAATGTGATTAAAAAAAAACCAAAAAAACCCATATGCTATACCTTACTTGACTCCTAAGATTTATCACATGCTACTGGAATTGCTCTTTTCTCTGGAGAAATACCATGATAGGGGTTGTTCCTTCAGCCTGGGTCTCAGAACAAGACATGTCAAGCAGAATCACAACTGACAAACAGCTAACATGTAATATGAACAAGGACAAACCTTTATTATTTTAAGACACAGATTTTGGGTTTGCTTCCGCAGTCTAACCTGAAAGAGATAATCCAGGCAGCAGAGCATAGCAGTTAAGAGCCTGCACCCTGGAGTTACACAGCTTGGGATCAAAGCCAAGTTCTACTACTTACTAGCTGTATCATCTTGGCCAAGTTACCTCAGCCTCAGTTTCTCCATTTGTAAAATGAGGGTATTCATGATATCCACCTCATAAGGTTATTGTGGTAAATGAGTTAACATATATAAAGTGCTTCAAATAGTACCTGGCATATGTTTAATAAATATTAACCAAAGTGCTACGATTATGAACTGATGTGGTTCATCCCCAAATTTCCAATATTTTCTCCTACAACCACGGAACTTGTTGATTGCCCCTTGTCATGGGTTGAATATCTGTGTCCTCCCAAACCCTCATATGTTGAAATCCTAACCCCTAATGTGATAGTGTAAGGAGATGGGAAGGTTGGGCCTTTGGGAGGTCACGTGACAAGGTCATGAGGAAAGAGCCCTCATGAATGGGATTAATGCTCTTATAAAAGGGATCCCAGGGAACTCTTTGACTCTCTTTTTCTTTCATATGAGGATACAACAAGATCGCAACCCGGAAGAGGGCCCTCGCCAGAATCTGACCATGCTGGCACCTTGATCTTGGGCTTGCAGTCCCCAGAACTGTGAGAAATGTATTTCTGTTGCTTGTATGTCACTCAATCTGTGGTACTTGGTTATAGCAGCCTAAATTAAGACACCTCCAGAATCCATTCCAGCCTTCCCACAACTCTCAGTTTGCATTTGGGGATTTATGTGGTTCTGAGGAAACTGACTTCACTGAGACTTAATGTGGCCTCACATGAGAGAAACAACCAGTAGCGTGCTGGTAAACTAGCTCCCAGGAGGGTGGGGAGGGAAGCCCAAGTTTCCATGCTGTAAATACTCCCTCATGGACAATGTCAGGCTACCAGTGGTTTAACTGGCTGGGCAAAGTTCCCGAATGTTTCACAATTGCCTGGTGAGCCAATACTAGCAGGCTCCAGCACACCACATGCCACCCCTCTAGCCGTAAGTGCAAGCTGCTCTAATCAGTGTGATTCTCAGGTCTTTTGCAACTCTCATCAAACACAAACAATTCCCCGCAAGTTTCATCTGCGTGCAGATGCGTTTGTGCTGCGCTTTGTGCATGCTGCACATACGGCCAGTAAGATGGGTGTGCAGTGGTGCAGGGGCGTTGTTCCTCGTGGAGAGATGAGTGTCATTTGTGTGTTGTGTGTGAAGGTGAGTGCTAGTGTATTTGTGCTAGTGGAGGTGAGTGCTAGTGTATCTAAAAAGAGCTTTCAAAATGTAGTAGGTTGGACCTATGAAATTTCAAGTATTTGATCAGTTTTGAGCTACATAAAGGGCAATTTCATATGATTCAACCTAACAGATCAAATACACGTGAAAACATGGCAGAAGGAGGAAGGATGGAAAAGAAGAAGGTGGAGGTGGGGGAGGAAGTAGATTTTACCAGAAGCAAATCTGAAGTATGAGCATTTGGAGTTTTTTTGTTTGTTTGTTTGTTTGTTTTTGAGACAGAGTCTCATTCCGTCACCAGGTGCCAGGCTGGAGTGCAGTGGCGCGACCTCGGCTCACTGCAACCTCCGCCGCCCGGGGTCAAGCAATTCTCCTGCCTCAGCCTCCCAAGTAGCTGGGACTACAGGCGCACGCCACCACGCCCAGCTAATTTTTTTTTTGTATTTTTAGTAGAGTCAGGGTTTCACCATGTTGACCAGGATGGTCTCGATCTCTTGACCTCGTGATCCGCCCGCCTCGGCCTCCCAAAGTGCTGGGATTACAGGCGTGAGCCACCGCGCCCGGCCTCTTT
>PVKV010040602.1:0-12108 GCA_004027835.1 Alouatta palliata
TTTTTTTTTTTTTTCTATTTTTAGTAGAGATGGGGTTTCACCATGTTGGCCAGGCTGGTCTTGAGCTTCTGGTCTCAAGGAAGCCATGTTCCTTGGCCCCACAAAGTGTTGGGATTACAGGTGTGAGCCACCATACCTGGCCTATTCCAGCATTTTATTGTTTAGGTTTTTTTTTTTTTTTAATTTCAAGATCTCAGATCCTGTGAGGTATCACTCATTGCATTTGTTATGTTTCTTTCCTTTCCTTAAAACTAGAAAGATATTTTTGATGCTTGGTTTTTTGACATTGATGTTTTTGAAGAACACATACCAGTTGTCTTTAGGAATGCTCCACAGTCTGAGTTAATTTTCTCAGGGTTAGCCTGAAAGTCACTATTTTTGGAAAGAATATAATATGAGCAATGCTGTATACTGGCCATTGTATCCTATCAGGAAGCACATACGTTTGTCTCACTTCATTTATTTTTTAATAAGTAATGTATGGGGAGAATCTCTGCAATATGACTCTCCTGTTTTTCCAGGAACTTCCACCCAGTGACTTTAGCACTGATGGATGATTTTTGTGTGAATGTTAAATACATTAGTGATTTTGGAATCAGATTTGTAACGTCGTGTCTTTTCTAACTCATAGGAAGCATTCCTTATCTTGGACCTGAGGCTGCTTTCTTGAAGAAAACTTGACTTTATTTCATTAAGTGGTAAGGGCAGCAGCCCAGATAATATGCTGTAGTATGCAAGAGGCTGCAGGCTGTGAAGTGTCCATGGCAGTAGACTCCAGCTAAGGAGCTGAGGGCTTAACAAGTTTCTAGAAGCTGCCATCAACATGTCAAGTCAGTAAAACTGAAAGCTGGTCAGATGTCAAGGTCTCAGGGAGAATATCTATTGCTTACTGGGACTTGAGCTCTAGGGAGCCAGGCCTTGCCGAAAGAATTACTTTACCTATCATCTTTGTTCAGGGCTCCATGCAATTCGTGATAAGCCTGGATGTCCTCTAAGCAGTGGCTAGCTATCCCATCTGTCTGGACTACTTGAAAGACCCAGTGACCATCAGTTGTGGGCATAACTTCTGTCTCTCCTGCATCATTATATTCTGGAAGGATCTAGATGATAGTTTTCCCTGCCCTTGTTGCCACTTTTGCTGTCTGGAAAGGAAATTGACAAGCAATCCTCAACTGGGCCGTTTGACTGAAATTGCTAAGCAACTCCGGATAAGAAGCAAGAGAAAGCAGCAGGAAAGGAAGCATGTATGTAAGCAGCATAATCAGGTTTTGACCTTTTTCTGTCAGGAAGACCTAGAGCTTTTATGTCCAAGGTGCAGTTTCTCCACTGATCACCAGCATCACTGTGTTTGGCCCATAAAGAAGGCTGCCTCGTATCACAGGAAAAAATTGGAGGAATACAATGCACAATGGAAGGAGAGAATGGAACTAATTGAAAAAGCCATGATTATACCAACCAGAAAATTATTAGAAATGAAGAAAAAGGTAAAACATAAGGAAGAAGAAGTCAAGTCTGAATTTGAGCAACTGAGATTATTTCCACAAAATGAGCAAGAGACTGTTCTTGGGCAATTACAAGATGAAGAGATGAATATTTTAGCACAACTAAATGAAAGCTTAAGAAAATTCTGTTTTCCGTAGTTAATAGTTATGCCATTTTCAATATGTTTTGTTTTCATTTCAAATTTTAAAGCTTGCATATAGGACATCTTCTCAGTTGTTTCTTCCTCATATTTGCTCTTTTCTATCCCTACTTGGTGAGATTTGTCTTTCTGTTCAAGTATCTTTTTGCGGTCTCTGTGCAGTTTTAGCCTAGTGATAACTACCTTGCTGGATGAATGTTTACATGAACAGTTGTGCCATTAGTCTTTCCCACTGCAGCCGTTCAGTGTAGATGACATGTTTCTTCCTGTAAACCTGGACTACTTTGCCAAGTTGCTGACCTTCACAATGTCCTCGTACAACCTTAACTTCGTCACTCTTTTGGATGGGCATGGATCGAACCTTGTACTTCTGTCCCAGCTCTTTGGAAAGAGAAGAAGACATAATCTTCCTGCATATGTGGGAAGGTGTATTAAAATGCCTTTTGTGGTTCTTCCTTCAGTCAGAAGTCACAAAGGGATTGAACTTTCATTTCATATGTCTGTTCTTGTTTCAGTGATGGCTGCAAAAGGAAAAGGCTTCATGTTTTTATTCTTAATTCCTTCCCAAACTGTCCCCTGCAGTTGTCTAATTTCCTGAATTCATTGACTTTCTAATAAGATAGATGAGAAATAAAGTTTTTGAGACCTTCAGATCTGAAAATACTTGGTCTGTTCTGATGTTTAATCAGAAGTTTTTTATTGCCTGGAATTATAGTTTTAAAACATCTTACTCTTACTAAGTATTTTTAACCTTTTAAATGGGGAAATATATTTTTATGATATCTACAATGTATTATGAAATATATTAGTGTAAACAAATGTGCTAGAAGAATGGGATTTAATCTACATTACACAAATTTGGTCATGCAGTTGTACCCAAGTTCAGCATTATGATGAATAAATTTAAGCTCCAGGTACTATTGCAATGTTTCAGTCATTTTTAAGTTTTTGAGATGGAGTCTATCTCTGTCACCCAGGCTGGCGTGCAGTGGCATGATCTCTGCTAACTACAGCCTCTCTCTTCTGGGTTGAAGCAATTCTCCCACATCAGCCTCCTAACTAGCTGGAATTATAGATATGAGCCACCATGCCCGGTCAATTTTTGTATTTTTAATAATTAGAGATGGGGTTTTGCCGTGTTGGTCAGGCTGCTCTTGAACTGCTGACCTCAAGTGATCCACCTGCCTCAGCCTCCCAAATTGCTGGAATTACAGGTATGAGCCACTGTGCCTGGCCAATTATCTTAATCTTACACTAATCCAGAGATAATTACACATCTCCTGGTTAAATTACTGTAATGACTTATAGGAGACAGCAAATATAGGATGATATTGATGAATTGTTATTAGAGATACATGGATTGACTGAAATATTAGGGATCTGTAAACTCAGTGGCTCCTTTGGACAAGAAAACAATCATGATTTAAAGACAGAATCATCTCTGTAACTGATAAGTTTTATAAATGAAAAATATGGTTTTTTGATTTTCTGCCTTGTTTCCAATTTTGGTTTTATTGATTTCTGCTCTAATCTTTGTCCAGCATGTTTCACATTTAAAAGTGTTACTTTGCTTTTTTTCTCTCTAGTTTATTAAGATAAAGGATTAATGTACTGATTTTACATTTTTTATAATATGTTATAAATTTAATGCTATAAATTTCCCTGTAAACACTGCTTCAGCTATGTTACAGAAACATTTAAATATTGAATTTTTATTTTGCTCAAAATATTTAATTTAACTGAGACTTACTCTTTGACCAAAGGGTTATTTAGAAGTGTGCTAATTTTCACCGGGTGCAGTGGCTCACACCTGTAATCTCAACACTTTGGGAGACCAAGGCAGCTGGATCATCTGGGGTCAGGGGTTTGAAACGAGCCTGACCAACATGGAGAAGTTCTATTTATATTAAAAATACAAAATTTAGCTGGATGTGGTGACTCATGCCTGTAATCCCAGCTACTCGGGAGCCTGAGGCAGGAAAATCACTGGAACCAAGGAGGCGGAGGTTGCAGTGAGCCGAGATCACGCCACTGAACTCCAGCTTGGGGAAAAAAGTGAAACTCCATCTCAAAAAAAAAAGGGGTTCTAATTTTCACATTTTTGTGAATTTGTCAGACAGTTTTTATAATATCAGTTTCAATCTTGTATGATCTGATAATTTGTGTGATTTTTATTCTTTAAATGTGTGAAATCATGTTTCATAGCCCATCCTGTGGTTTATCTTGGTGAGAGTCCCACAGAAACTTGAAAAGAATGCTTATTTTGACTTCTCTGTTTTTTATTTTTATTGTAGACAAGATCTCACTAATGTTGCCCAGCTTGATCTCCAACTCCTGGCCCCAACAGAGCCGCCCACCTTGGACTTCAAAAGTGCTAGGATTAAGACAGGGTCTGAGTATATTGCCCAGGCTGGAAGCTATTCACAAGCACATTCATAGCCCATTGCAGCCCCAAACTCCTGGGCTCAAGAGATCCTCCTGCCTCAGCCTTCAGAAAAGCTACTACAGTTGCACAACACCATGCCTGGCTTCTCTGACTTTAATCAAGCGTGTTTTATGATTACATTTTAATCTCTCCTATTAACTTTTTTTTTTTTTTGAGATGGAGTCTTGCTGTGTCACCAGGCTGGAGTGCAGTGGCCTAATTTAAATATGCTGGAAAAACAGTATATATTATCATAATTATTGTTTTAAACAGCTAGTTATCTTTTAGAGCAATTACCTTTATTTTTACGTACTTTATTTCTTGGTGTCAACACAGACTTCTGACATATATAATATTCCTCTGACCTGAAGTACTTTTATTAACTTACCTTGCAGTGTCCGCTTGATGTAAATGAATTCCCTTCATTTTATTTTTTCTAAGTATTTCTCCATTGGTTTTGATAACTATGCTAATTGGTTATAGAATTGTGAATTGGCAGGGGTTTTTTATTCACAGAAGTAAACATTGACTCTTTGATTTCACATTTTCTGATGAGAGGTGTGTTGTAATTCTTACCCTCCCTCCTTTGTCAGTAGTCATGCACTGCATTACAGTGTTTCAGCCACTGACCACATACATGACAGTGGTCCTATAAGATTATAAAACTATCTTTATGGAACTTTTTCTATGCTTAGATATGCTTAGATACACAGATACTTGCCATTGTGTTACAGTTGTCTATAGCATTCAGTACAGTACCTTGAATGTACAGGTTCATAGCCTAGGAGCATTAGGCTATGCCATACAGCTTACAGGCATAATAAGCTACACAATTGCAATCTGGGCTTGTGTAAACATGCTCTATGATATTTACAGAATGTTGAAATCATCCTATGATGCACTTCTCAGAACATATTACCACAGTTAATGTATGCATGGCAGTAATACATTTTGTTTACTTGGGCTGTATTAAACGTTGTGTTTTGATTTTAATTTTCAGCAGTTTGAATTTGATTGATACATCTATATTTAGAGATATGCTGTCATTTTTTTTCTTGTTTTGGGTTTCTTTGTTCTTTTTTTGGTGTGCGCCTTTTCATATTCATCATGCTTCGTGTTCTCTGGGCCTCTTTGGGTGTCCTTAACTACATTTTTGGCCATTTTTTTTTGATATTTTTTCTTTTTTTTCTTAATTTCCTAGTGACGAGATTTCTGCTTTCTGAGATTGCAAGTATCCATAAATGACACTGTCTGATACTGTGCCACAGTTTTTAGATTCTCTGATTTTTCCCTTTTCAGTTTCTATTTCAGTTTGAGTAGCTTGTCCATCTATCTTCAGGTTCATTGATTATTTCCCTAAGTATGTTGAGTTTACTATTGAGCCCATTGAAGGTATGTTCAACTCTTTTCTATGGTTTTCATTGCTAGAATTTCTACTTATTTTATTTTATTTTTTTAGATGGAGTGTTACTTTGTCACCCAGGCTTTAGTGCAGCTGCACAATCTTGGCTCACTGCAACCTCCACCTCCTGGATTCAAGTAATTCTGCTGCCTCCGCCTCTCCAGGAGCTGGAATTCCTGGCACCAACCACCATGCCCGGATTTTTTTTTTTTTTTTTTTTTTTTTGTAGTTTTAGTAGAGATGGGATTTCACTATGTTGGTCAGCCTGTTTTCAAACTCCTGACCTCAAGTGATCCACCCACTTCAGCCTCCCAAAGTGTTGTAATTAGGGTCCTGACCACTGTGCCCAGCCTTTCCATTTGGTTTTACAGTTTCCAGCTCTGTTAAGATTATGTATCTCATTTTGCATATTGTCTTTATTTTCCACTACAGCCTTTAACATATGAATTACAATTATTTTTCATTTTTTGCCGGACAATTCCTACATTTTTATTGTAGCTTAGTATAGCTCTGATGTTTGTTTTGTCTCTTCAGAGTGTCGTTTATTTTCCTTTTGCATTGTATCTTTTTACAGATAATATTTCCTTGTATTTTTTTTGTTGTTGTTGTTGGTTTGTTTTTGGTAAAACCAGACATGTATAGAAAAATATATATTGTGGGAAACATTTTTATACTTGTAGATTATATTAGTTTTTGAAGGAATACCCTACAGAACTATCATAAACTGGGTGGTTTACATAACAGGAAATTTATTGTCTCACAGTTCTGGAGGCTGAGTCCAAAATATGGGTGTTGTCAGGATTGATTCTTTCTGAAGGCTGTGATGAATTTTTTCCATGGCTCCAGGTTCTGGTGCTTTACTGCCAATCTTTGGCATTCCTTAGCTAGCAGATACATCACTCCAATCACATTCCCCTGTGTTTCTTCACATCACATTTGTCTGTGCATATCTTTCTGTCAAAATTTCATCTTTTTATAACCACAGCAGTCATAGTGGATTAAGGTGAACCCTAATGACCTCGTTTTAACTGATTACTATTTTTTTTTTCAGACGGAGTTTTTACTCTTGTCACCCAGGCTGGAGGGCAATGATACCTGCTCAGCTCACTGCAACCTTTGCCTCCCAGGCTCAGGCGATTCTCCTGCCTCAGCCTCCTGAGTAGCTGAGATTACAGGTACTCACCACCACAGCCAGGTAATTTTTGTATTTTTTTCTAGAGAAGGGGTTTCACTATCTTGGCCAGGCTGCTATTGAACACCTGACCCTAGGTGACCCACCCACCTTTTCCTCCCAAAGTGTTGGGATTACAGGTAGGGGCCACCACGTCTAAGCTTTACCCATTACCTTTGTAAAGACCTAATTTCCAAATGAAGTCACATCTGAAGTACTGGGTTAGCACTTCAATATACGTTTTTAGGAGAACAAAATTCAATCAATAACAGAGATGAACTTGTTTCCCTTCTGCTAGGCCTGTAGTGAGGGTGTGTTTGTATTAATCGAGCCAGGAGTCAGGCAGAGTTTGAAGTTTGTTATTGCTATGGTTACCCTTAGTGCATTAAAGGCCTCACACTCCCCTAGTGATATGTCTCTTTCATTCCTCTAACTGGATTCTACTGTCATTTTTACTCAACTCTTGTTAGGGTGGTATTGGGAGTTGGGGAAGCCAGTGTTTTTCCATGTTCTGATTGAGCGTGAGTCATGAGTAGGGACTCTTAACTTTGGTCTCAGGCATGTGTGGCCTTCACAGATGTTCTTGACCCTCCTCCAGGTGTAACGCAGGGCCTAGCACACATTCCCACATCTCACAGCACAAAGAAAAATGACTGGCACATCTTTCAAGTCCTCCTTTTCAGGGAATTACCTGGTGATACGCTCACCGAAAGAAGGGAAGAAAACTGAGAAGGAAAACAAGGGACTCAGACAACCACAGACTTAAAACCTCTGGATATAAGATAGAAGAGAAAAGATAATTCTTAGGGTAATGGAAACACGAAAGGCCTCGGATGACAGCTGTGCATTATATCACCAAACTTCAGTTCATGCTAAGAGGATAGAGGGCTTCAGGAGAGGGCACTACAAAGAAAATGAATAGAATCAACAAATTACATGTTGAGTTTACTTTTATTGAGAGGAATTTTAGAGATTAGCAGATGTGGGGCTGAAAGAGATAAACAGAAAATGCAGCAAGTAAGAAATCAGGCAATTTTAATCACAGTAAAACAAAATTTGTGTATCATAGAAATTATAATTATAGTACCTAAGTGGCTCAGCTGTGAACAATAATATAATCATACTAACATATTAATTAAGTTACATTACTATATTTGGATATTTGTAGGGAAATACAGAGTATGTGCCTGGGTGGTGTGAGAGACCTAAATTCTAAGTTTACTTAATAGAATGTTAATTTGAAATGTCTCACATAAGACATGTTACAGTCATGGAGCAATAGTAAGGTCACTGGAATAAATCATGCCTCTGCTTAACAGGAATTTGGCAGAGGATGGCACGACCCAGGAGATTTTTGTTTTTATATAAGCCTGTTTTGTTGCTGGAGCAACCTAATAACTACAAAATTTTGATAAAATTCCTAATGTGGAAGGCATTTAAATATTGACTAAGTACACTATTTTTCATCTTAGAGTATCAAAAGTACTTTACAACTTATTCCCATTACATCTCTGAAGAGTAGGCCTTTTTAAATAATATTTCATTGATAGTTGCTAAAATAATGAAAGAAAAAAACTTTTTCTGCTTATAAGTGGTAAAGACAGAATTTAGAATTGTGTCTAAATAGTTGCATAAAAATATCAGTTGACGAAAAGATATGAGACCTGGCATTCAAGTTATAAGATTAAACCTCACCCACTTCATTGTCCAGAAAAATTCTAATATTTGTGGGTTTTACTTTTAGCAAAACTCTTGCCACTCTACCTACTGTAATGACTTTGGCAAAAATATTATGTTATTGTAGCTGAATACTAAATCATGAATCCTATCGTGACAGTGTATTTTTCCATCTCCTGGGAAGACAATTCTTACAAACAACACTGTTAGGTCTATCCCATTTGATTTTGTTTTCTTTCTCTTCCTTCTAGTAATATCAGCATTAGTTTTTTTTGAATCATGAGTTTTGGGCTGTCTTCCCAAATCTCACTGTATTCTATCTTCAGAGATACAAGATTATGACTTGCTGTTTCAGGATCTAAAGTCAGATCTACGTAAAATGAATTAGGAATGTTTTGTCAACCATCATGTTGTGGCAGCAGTCTAGAATCATCATTCCTTAATTCAAATGGAAAAGCTCATTAAATTTTTATTGATTTACTGTAATTTTTGACGGAATCTTCCTCTGTCACCCAGACTAAATTGCAGTGCCACGATCCTGGCTCACTGCAACCTCCACCTCCCAGATTCCAGCGATTCTCCTGCCTCAGCTTCCCAAGTAGCTGGGATTACAGGCGCCCACCACTGCCCCTGGCTAATTTTTGTTTTTTAGTAGAGATGGGGTTTCACCATGTTGGCCAGGCTGGTCTGGACCTCCTGACTTCATGATCCACCCACCAGCCTCCCAAAGTACTGGGATTACAGGCTTGACCACCGCGCCTGATTTGTTATTGATACATACCCTTAATATCAGTTACCAGTTGTCTTTTTGAGCCAATAGTTTACTCTGCTATCTCACTTATTAGAGCATTAAAATAAGAAAACAGTATTTGAACGTTTAGTTTTCATCTAGTGTGTGTAGCATATCCTCTTTATATTTTCAGGTTTTCAGAAGTGCTTCTTATTCCTTTTCAGAAGAAAACATAAAGTGCTCAAAATCAGACTTTAATCTCTTCCCCTAATTTCTACTGTCTTCCGTAGCATTCATGTATTTTTAGTTAACGTAACTATTAGTTTAATTTTGGCTTATGTAAAGCATTTCATGTTTGCTTTTTCAGAGGTCTGTTGTCCCCTGTGATCTTCTTCCGTGAGGCAGCCTGCTCTACAGGGCAAGGTGAGCCCAGTGCAGAGCCAAAGCCTCTAGTCCTTGTCAAGAAAAGAGGCTGGAACCTAATGGTGATTCTCTTTCTGCTTTTTCCCGGTAGTCCTTCTGACTTGGAGTGACCTGGCAATTTCAGTGGCGTGACAGCCGGAGCATTGCTACTAAAACTCCTCTCTGGGCAGCATGAACAAATGACAGGGCATGAAAAGAAAACGATTCTCCTCTCCCAGGGGTGGTGTTGCTACAGCTGTTGGACGAGGGTGGATGTCCCAGCATCTCTGAGCAAAGAGACACTGCAGAGGCGGCCGCGGTGCAGCATAAGGTCTGTCAGGGAAGACCCGAAGCCGTGCTTCAGGAACGCAGTGGTCACCCAGTACACGCTGCAGGGCTGGCTCTCCATGCGCTGGGTCCAGGGAGAGGAGGAGAGCTGCACCGCCTCACGGCGCATCCTTCCATCCATTGTGGTTCCTGGCGCTCCCTCTGGTCTGCAAGGCCCGGCTCCACTCTGAGGTCTCACCGGGAAGTCGAAGCCCAGAGGGGAGCCAACCAAGCCCAATCATGGCTCACCGCCCATACTTAGTTGTCAACTCCAGGGAGGTGACGCCCAGCCTCCTGGGGGAAGCTGCAGTGCTCTTAGGGCGCCAAGGCCTCCTGAGAACGGTGTGTTCTGTGAGAAGTCTGCATTCTCAAGGAACCTCAGCTGTTTGGTTTGCTCTTCTGCCACCCACCCCTACCTGTGCCGGGCTGAGGGCTCTCCCTGCTCCACATTAACAGAATAAAATTCCAGTTGGTGTTTTAATATATTAAATCTTACCTGTAACTGATGGGAGAAAAATGTGGTTATAATTTACACGGAATAGCTTATTAAAAGTTACAGTAACACTATGATAGTTGAGCTATTGTATTTTGGAAATAAACAATGAAATCGTAAGATGAAATACACAACATACAAGATGACGTGTATAGATGAAATTATAAGGTGTCTGGGAATTTGCTCCATTGGTAGGAAAAGCTACTGGGGTTATAAAGTTTGTTAATTGAAACAATAGAAGTTGGTTTCTTTAATGTGCCGGTTCTTCATAATATCCTCCCTACTGTTACAAATGTATGAAATACTCTACAATTTAGAAGCTTCCTTTCTTGGCTGGGTGGAAGCTCCCACCTGGAATTCCAGCACTTTGGTAGGCTGAGGTGGGCGGATCACATGAGCTCTGGAGTTTGAGACCAGCTAGGCCAACATGGTGAAACCCCATCTCTACTAAATATTCAAAATCTAGCAGGGCATGATGGCCCACCCTTGTAGTCTGAGCTACTCCAGAGGCTTAGGAGGGAGAATGGCTTGAACCTGTGAAGCAGAGGTTGCAACCCCAGCCTAGATGACAGAATGAGACCCTGTCTCAAAAAAGATTAAATAAACAAAAGTTTCTTTTCAAAAGTTTAATCAGTTTTTAGCATACACGTGCTTTGTTCCAGGCAAGCTAATTTCTTACATTTTTTTAACGTACTAAAATTTAATCATCCATAAAAGCTGTAATTTAATCTGACAGTAAAACACAAGAAGCAATATTAGAGTTGGTTTAGTATAATATATATTTTAACTTTGAAATCCATAGAAATCATTTACCCCAGCGTTTTTCTTTATAAGAAAACAGACCCATTTTTCCAAAGCATTATGCACAATTTTAATTAGAATATAATGGCAGATGATATTCCACATTTCTTAAAATATAAAATGATGTCAATGATTCAAGAAAGTTATCTACTGCAATGAGTTTGAGGGGACATTTCATTATATCATTACAGATATAAAGTATAACGGTTCAAAGTTTTAGTGCTTGATAGGGAGGAATCATGATAAAAAGGTCAAAATGAAATCATTTGATATAGCAGCAATAGCTAACATTTGAAACGCATCCATGCTTTTTGTATAATCATATGAGAGTTAAGTATATTTTCACACAGTAACTGCTATTGCAAAGGAGAAATACTATTGTCTTATATTCCAAGAGATATACACAAAGTAATTTTTTTCTCCAGGGAACTTGTGCAAACCAACATAAGATCTAAATTCTCCATATATTATATACAACATGAGAAGGCTCTTCAGATTTATTTTTTGAAGTCTGAAATGCTGGCACTTTCCAATCAGGCAACAGTTCTTCATTCCTGTAATCTGGCTCAGAGCTGCTGTTGACTACAGGCTTAGAGCAGCAGACATGATTTCTTTTTAGGATTGTTCTTTTCCACTGGTGTTTTTCTATTTATCTGTCAGACCAGGTTATAAAATATCTCATTAACATTGATCTTTGACTTTGCAGAAGTTTCTACAAAGGCACAGTTACACCACTATCTTGCTAAATTCCGGCCCTGTTCTTTGCCAAATACTCGCTCATCTTCCAGGTCACATTTTTTGCCAACCAAAATCATTGGAACATCTTCTGTGCCCTTAACCCATAAAATCTGTTCCCTCATGTCCTGTAAGTCATTAAACGTGGATTGAGCTATAATAGAATATACTAGTGTAAAACCTTGGCCATTCCTCATATACAAATTCCTCATCACTGTAGATTGCTCTGTCCCTGCAGTATCCAGGGTTTCGAGCATACACTCTTGGCAATTAATTTCCACTTGCTTTCTTTTTTTTTTTTTT
>PVKV010040603.1:0-12108 GCA_004027835.1 Alouatta palliata
GGTGAAACCCCGTCTCTACTAAAAATACAAAAATTAGCTGGGCATGGTGGCACGTGCCTGTAGTCCCAGCTACTTGGGAGGCTGGGGCAGGAGAATTGCTTGAACCCAGGAGGCAGAGGTTGCGGTGAGCCGAGATCGCGCCATTGCACTCCAGCCTGGGTAACAAGAGCGAAACTCCGTCTCAAAAAAAAAAAAAAAAAAAGACACCTTACCATTGCTTATTTGGTTTTATGAGACTTGTTCCTTTTTTTCTCCCTAAGGAAAAAGAAAGCTTTATGACGTATTTATTTTTTTGATAAAACTAAGCAAAAATAAAAGTTATGGTAATTCTTTAAAACTTTGTTGTTGTTTTGGTTCCATTTAAGATCACTGAATTAACACATAGTTGGTGACTGTAAATGTTGGTTGATTGGTTAAATGTATGATTAAGTGACTGAATGAACAGACCTAAACAGAACTTGCTGCTTAAACTTTCCTGCGGTGGGAATCTACAGAAAGTACGTTATCTAGCAGTCCACTATCCACAAGAGAACAGTCCACAAGAGAACAGTCGATATTTTATTTTGCAGGTAATATTTGGAGGAAAGGGACGAGTTTTTTTGTTTGTTTTTCGAGACAGAGTCTCGTTCTATCGCCAGGCTATAATGCAGTGGTGCAATCACAGCTCACTGCACCCTTCACCTTCTGGGTTCAAGTGATTCTCCTGTGTCAGCCTCCCAAGTAGCTGGGACTACAGGTGCGCGCCACCACGCCTAGCCAATTTTTGTATTTTTAGTGGAGATGGGGTTTCACCATGTTGGCCAGGATGGTCTTGATCTCTTGACCTTGTGATCTGCCCGCCTCGGCCTCCCAAAGTGCTGGGATTACAGGTGTCAGCCACCGCATCTGGCTGGGACAAGTTTTATATAGGTTGAGTATCTCTAATTGGAAAATCTGAAATGCTCCAAATTCTAACAAACACTTTTTGAGCATCAACATGGTACTAAAAGGAAATCCTCATTGGAACACTTCAGATTCTGGATTTTCAGATTAGGAATGCTCAACTGGGAAATATGCCAATACTTAAAAACCTGAAATCTGAAACTCTTCCAGTCCCAAGTGTTTCCCATAAGGGAAACGTATCAGCAGACAGCTGCAGAGAAAAACATAAGCAGGTTGTCCTCTTGACTGGGTGCGAAGGAGATACAAAAGAAACTGTATGCCAGGCATGGTGGTTCATGCCTATAAACCCATCACTTTTGGAGGCTGAAGCAGGTGGATTGCTTGAGCTCAGGAGTTTGAGACCAGCCTGAGCAGCAGGACAAAACCCCATCTCTACAAAAATACAGAAATTAGCTGGGTGTGGTAATGTGTGTCTGTGGTCCCAGCTACTCAGGAGGCTGAGGCTTGAGCCCAGGAGGCAGAGGTTGCAGTGAGCTGAGGTTGCACTACAGCAGTTCCAGCCTGGGCAACAGAGCGAAACCTGTCTCAAAAAAAAAAAAAAAAAAAAAAAAGGGAAAGGATTTGTAGAAGTCTTCTCAGCTCTCAACACGTTAGATTTCAGCTAACTTAAAAAGTCATCTGATTGATTAGTATACATAAGCATCTCTAAAGTGCTTTTAGCCCCAGTGTAATGATTTTTAAGTTCCTGATTTGGTACTGTATGTTGTTTAAGTAATAACTTATAGAGTCAGTCTAAATTTTGTAATGGTTCTATGGATTTAAAACATACTAAATAGCATTCATTAACTTCTACCAGCACAGCTGAAATTTACACTATTTCAAGAAGCTGGAACTTGCTCTTAAACTATGGTTAAGATTTCCAGGAAAAGAGAGTCTACAAACTCCTTGAGATTCCAAAGTCATGTAATCCTATAGACAGGAAGATTCTGTATGTTTGCAAGGTTTATAAACATTGGATCCTTGGAATTATGAATCTTAATACCCATCTCTGCACCTTGTTACAAACCTGTTTGTTTTAGTAAACAATTATTTGGTTATAAAAACAATCACTACGGCCTGAAATACTTTTAAAGAATTTTTATTATATAAGGTCTGAAAATGACTAAATAGAAACCCAATGCCATACTGTCAGTTTAAATTAGAGGTTTTTTTCCTCCTTCATTTAAGGAAAGTAAGATTACTGCAAGATGTTTCTAGGTTTCCTTAGTTTGAATCTAACAGTCAAAATGCATTTTAGAAAATCTTATATGGCACTTTTCTAGAATCTAATCCATACTATGTATGTTGTTGCTATTACCATGTGGTTTAAAAAAAAATAGCTTAAGCTCTTCTATTGTAACTATACAGCCTTGAACAAATCACTTAACCTTCCACATGGTTAGTTTTCTCATCTTTCTTGTTTTGACTTTTTTTTAATGACTGCAAGTGAGACTTTCTAACTTTAAAACCCTTCAATGCAAAAATTTTTTGTAAAGTGCCATACAACTTATATAGCATGTAGTTAAAAGCCAGATATACTTTCCATAAAAAAATTCTTAAAAACAATCCCATCTAGTTTATTGATTTAAGTACTCTTATTGCAGTCAAGTTAAAGAAATTAAACTGCTTTTTACCTTCTTTAGCTTTCTAATCTTAGTTACTGGTAAGCTATCCTTATAGAAAGTAAAAGATAATATTGAAAGATTTCATCAGCATTAATTAGTTGGCCTTATTTTATTGCTTAACTCACTTCTTCACATATCTTTTGGGAGACTTAACTCTTATATAGAACTGTCAGATGGCAGCTCTTTGGAGCTTTAATTTTACATGAATGGAAGTGTTGGTGTGGTAGAAGTGTTTCACAAACACTTGCCAAATTCTTCGAGCTAGAGGAGCAGTGCCCAGCCATTTTAAATATGTCAATTTCATTGATTATCATAGTAATTCTTAATTAATGATTTATAGAATGCAGAATGACCAAAAGCTACCAGGAACTCAATGATTTTTTTAAAAATCAAACTTGGATTACTCATCACAAATGTATATATTTATGTTTGATATGTGGGATATACTTAATGTACAGATATATCTGGTGCTTAAATGGATTTATGATTTCCTCATGATAATTCCTGTATGCTACCGGTGTTCATAATTAACAGGCTAACACCACTGGGCTAGACTATTTCTATATTCATGTTTAAATGATTTCCTTTTTTAACTAGGCTCATCTCCTTAATTATATACAATCTTAAAATAGCCTTAAATCAGATAGCTAATAGGTTCAACCCAGTTCAAGAGCCTCTAACCCTTCTAATGCTTAGCAAGTCTTAGGTGCGGAATTGTCATTTGGTGGGCCTCATGTTAGATACATCAGAGCCGCTCTTCAAAGTGTTTCACAGTATATTAAAGATCTCATTTAACAGATTTGAGTGGCAAGAGTACACTAAACAGGTGCTACTCAAACTACATGAAAATGTACTCTTCAATAAGAATATGAAATTATTGTGCAAACATCAGTTTATAAGTTGTTTTTTGAACAGCAGTGATAGATTTGGGGCATTAACCTACACTTTTTTGACAAAAGTCTCACTTGAAGGTTATGTGTTTTATAGTATTTTGGTCAAGGGTTTAAGTCATAGTTTCTAAGCTGGGTGTAATTAACTATTCCCTGTAGTCTCAGTGGTCTAAGCTAATTGAACCCAGTATTTATAAGCATTAATTCCAACCACTCATAAATGTAGCTGGATTTCTAAACGCCAATTTCTATCCATTACTGTAGATTTATGACTATATTTTCTAAGCTACAAGTTTGCAGTCTTATTTATAATTATTAATAACAGGCGCATACAAGTCAGTGCTAGACAGGAGTGGGAATGCAGATTTTGTGAGTCATTGTTACTCAATTTTGTGATAAATTAGTGTCATTTACTTATCAGAAAGCAATGGCTTAGTCACAAGCCTGTCCAAGAAAGTTATTTGGACAATTTGAGTATGTGGCTTGTGGGCTGAGATGAATGTAACACGGAAGAGTGCCTGGCTCTTGATACACAATCAAATTTTAATGAGTGGTAGTAAGAATAGCAGTAGTAGCAGCAGCATAAGGAATAGTAAGCCCACAAAGGTGGGCCTAATCCCAAGAACCTGTCAATATATAACCTTATATGGCAAAAAAAGCACTATTGATTAGGAATCTCGACTTCCGAGGTTATCTTCTAGTGGGCCTAGTGTAATCACAAGGGTCCTTATAAGGAGACAAGTCAGAGATGGAAAGATGCTCTGCACTGCTGACTTTGAGGATGGAGGTTGAGACCATGAGCCAAGGAATGCAGATGGCCTTTAGGAGCTAGAAATTGTAAGAAAACACCTTCTCTCCTAGAGCATCCAGAATGAGCGCAGCCCTGCCAACACCTTGATTTTGGGACTCTGACCTCCAGAACTGTAAGTATAAATTTGTGCTGTTTAAAGTTGCTAAGTTGTAATTTATAATAGCTGCAATAGAAAACTAACACAAATAGCAAAAATAATAGTAATGATATTGGAGAATCAGAGAACTGTTCCAATATAAATTAGTAATTAAAACGAGCTCTACAAATGCGAAAAATTTACAAAGCCTGTTGAAAAAGTTAAAAGTTAGGTGAAATTCCAACTGAGTAAACTACCAGTGGCTTTTCAAAAGTGGTATATCTACATGCTAAAGACAAATCCCATTTAAAGTAAGGTTTCTTCAAAGGAGCAGTTAAATACTGAATAATGGCAAGCACTACAGTTACATAGCCCAGTAAAACAGATCTCTTGTGGAAGACAGAGGAGGAGGCAAATTGGTTAGTGAAAAAGATGTAGGATGGAAAATTTTAGCATTGAGGTTACCTAATAGTAAATTTACTTTGCAGATTCAAGCACCCTTTAGGTGTTCTTTTGTTCTTACATGATAAAGGGTACCAAGCTAGTTAGAAAAGCATTTATTAACTAGCTCAGAACCCAGGAAGTTCCTTCTTTCTCCAGGATATAGTCGCTTTCTTAAGCTTAGCAAGACAGAGTTTTCTTTAGCCCATTGTTCATAAAGAATATTATCTTTCATAAAGACGTTGTTAAGGTCTCAAACCTTATTAAGAATATTCCCAGCTTTAACCAGCTTTTTTATTGTTCATAATCAGGACTCTTTTTTTTTTTTTTTTTTTGAGACAGAGTCTCGCTCCGTCACCAGGCGCCAGACTGGAGTGCAGTGGCGCGATCTCGGCTCACTGCAACCTCCGCCTCCCGAGTTCAAGCAATTCTCCTTCCTCAGCCTCCTGAGTAGCTGGGAATACAGGCGCACGCCACCATGCCCAGCTAATTTTTGTATTTTTAGTAGAGACAGGGTTTCACCATGTTGGCCAGGGTGGTCTCGATCTCCTGACCTTCTGATCCGCCCACCTCTGCCTCCCAAAGTGCTGGGATTACAGGCATGAGCCACTACGCCCGGCCATGGACTCTTGCTTTGCTTTGAAAGATGGGACATCCATTTAACTTTGTTCTCTATTATACCTTTCTCCGAAGAGTCTTGTGGAAAGGGTCAGGGTGATGAGATTGTTTCAGTAAAGACACATAAAAGTATCTTAAAATTATAATTAGTATAATGAATTCTATATCTCTCCTAACAGAAATCTAGAACACATTAACTGAAGATTGATTAATTCAAAGGTGCAACATTTACAAGGATTCTGTGTGATTCTCTTGGCTCTTCCCTCATGATTGCAAGGACTGCTCTGGCTTCAAAGACCACATCATATTTGCCACATTCAAATATAGAAAGGGATGATCCTCGTGAAGTGCCTTTTTTTTTCTTATAAGAGTTAGAAAAACCTTATAGTAACACTCTAGTGGATTTCCATTTATGTCTTACTATCCTGGGTTGCATCACAAGACCATGCCTAAACCAATCCTTGGCAAGGGGGACAGATTCATTATGAATGCTTTGAACTAACCAACATACACTCCCTAGGGAACAGGAGTTACCCATTAAGCAAGTGGTCACCCATACCTGAACCACAGTGGGCTTCTGTTTGTAAGGAAAAAAGAAAACACTGCACAGTTTGGCCTACAAGCCATAATTTGCCAACTCCTATGCTACTGTAACATTTTACAACTTCCCTGATCCTTCTTATGACCGCTTGGGAGTGTGAAAACTAGATTCTGGACCTTTTCTCAAACCTCCTGAATTTTGACAAGCATATTAGATGATTCTTAGAGATGGCAAGTTAAGAACCCTGTGCCCTGTGAGGCCCTCTCCCTCAGAGTGTGTGATGGAAAAACTAGAGGATCCCTCCATACTAAAGTAGATGCTTTGGCTCTTTCTCATCCAGAAATGGGCTCACAAGAACATTACTGCTATGACTTGTCCGAAAAAGCCAAGTGACATATAACTCAAACAACTTTCAGGATAATAGAATGCATAGGTGCTAAACACTGTTATAAGTACTGTTCATTCATTAATCATTTTAAGCCTCATAACTTTGTGAGGTAGGTACTGTTATTATTCCCATTTTACAGATGGACAAATTAAGGCCTCAAGAGGTTAAGGAACTTAACCAAGGTCATATAATAAGCAGAGGAACTAAGTTTAAACTCAAGCAGTTTGGTTCTGGAATTTTTACTTAAAGTCACTGTACCCTGCTTCCACCTATACTATATACCACTTTCATTCAATCCAGATAAACCAAAAGTTAGTTTTTTATTTACTTGAGATGTTCGGGTACTGTTTCAATTTTTTGCTTCTAGTTTCTACTAAATAAGTGCTTCTAACTACAGAGAAAGCATTATTACTTTTTAATTTTTTGAGATGGAATCTTGTTCTATCGCCCAGTCTGGAGTGCAGTGGCACGATCATGGCTCACTGCAGCCTTGACCTCCCGAGTCAGGCAATCCTCCTACTTCAGCCTCTTGAATAGCTAGAACTACAGTTGTGTGCCACCACACCAGGCTAATTTTCAAACTTTATTTTGTAAAGATGAGGTCTCACTATGATGTTGCCCAGGCTGGTCTCCAACTCCTGGGCTCAAGCGATCCTCCTACCTTGGCCTCTCAAAGTGTTGGGATTACAAGCGTGAGCCACCATGCCCGGCCTACTTTTTAAAATCTGATTTCCATTCCCTTTCTGTTCTGTATTAGATCATATTTAGTTCAAACAGAAAATGGAAAGCCTTTAGGAAGGCTATGCCTTCGAGCCAAAGTTGTTTGTGAAGGCATGCCACAATGCTTATATTTTCCACTCAGGGAGCAGTGATGGATCATAAAGCTACTGCAAGAAGACTTCCACCATTGCACTGACACATCCTCTATGAAGGCAGTCCCATCCCTGCTGTTCTGGTTCAACAGAAACCTCCCGTTTCTGGAGGGTGAGAAACCAACTGGCTCCAAGATGTTCAATCTCTTACTGGGGTGCCAAGTGGATAGAAAACTTTTCTGGCTTTAGAGTATTTTTGTCACAGGATAGCCAAGGACCTAAAGAAGCGGATGAAGGCAAGGCGTCCCTTATAATTCTCATCCCCCCTTTTCACAAGTTAGAGTTGTCTGGATGGCACCAGGGTTCAGGAAATAGAACAGGGAGTTTTCTCTGGAGACAAAATGAAACAATAGGATGAAAAGGGTAGAAACAATATTATAGAAGCTTGCCAATGTGCTTAACAAAGCTCAGGATCAATCCCAAACCTGAAGATGCCAATGTTAGAGCCTATAGTTGGACTGGGTGGAAGCAAGAGATCTGGACTTGGACATGAGTTTTTTTTATCCTTTTCTCTAGAAGTGGGGGGAAAGGGTATCAGGCTAGCACACAAAAAAAGCCAGAAGCAGACAGCTGGCAGACATGCCTATAGAATTCCCAAGATAAAGAACTTTAGAGAGCTTTGGCAGCTTTTCAGACAATTGCCACAGGGCCTCAGAAAAGCCAACAAATAAGTAATGATGGCTATAGTGATAGTGATCATTACTGTTGGGGTGATGACAGTGGTCCTTCATATTATGGTGATTGTGGTGTTGATGATAGTAGTGATGGTGATACAGTTGACCCTTTAAAAACATGGGAGTTATGAACACTGACCCCCACACAATTGAAAATCTACATATAACTTTTGACTCCCCCAAAACTTAACTACTAATAGCCTACTGTTCACTGGAAGTCTTACTGATAGTGTAAAGTTGATTAACATATATTTTGTATATGTATTATATACTGTATTCTTACAATAAAGTAAGCCATAGGAAAGAAAATGTTATGAAGAAAATTATAAAAGGAGAAAATATATTTACTATTCATTAAGTGTAAGTGGATCATCCTCATCATCTTTACGTTAAGTAGGCTGAGAAGGAGGGCGAGGAGGAAGGAGGGGTTGGTAAGAAAATCCACATGAAAGTGAACCTGCACAATTTAAACCTGTGTTTTTCAAGAGGTTTGAGGTGGTTATGTTGGTAGAGGGAAGGTGATGTTCCTGGTCAAGGCAATCATGCGGGTCAGGATGACGGTGATGGTAATAATAGTATTGTTGCTATTGCCAGTGGTGGTGGTGAAAGGGGAGGAAATCTAGACACATAGGGCTTGATTGAGAACAGGGTTTAATCTTTTATTGCCCCAGTTCCAGCGTAGAGACTCTTGTAGAAGGGAAGTACAAAAATGTTGACCTTGATCTCTCCCTAATAATTCAGTCTAATAACTTTGGAGTCAAAAGCTTCTATTAATTGTTTAGGGAGAGATAGTGACCTACAGTGAATGACATTTCTATTTAGGATGCTCTTAGCTAATGGACTTCTTGATTTTGAAAGTGAAGTTTTTGCAAACAGCCCATTCTTGATGGAAAGAGGCAGGGCTATCTTACTGTACAACTCCAGTGAGCATTCATTATTCGGTTGTCAGTGTGAATGGCACCCCGGAGAAGTTTAGTGCCCAGACTGCAGCTGTACTCAGGGCCTTGGCATAACAGAGTAGCCTTCACTAGTCTGAGAAACTGGGGACTGGGCTTTGAATTCAGGAAACATTTAAGAAGGCAGAAAGTTTTCTGAAAGGAAAAGTCGAGTACCAACAACAGGGAAACAGTCCAGGCTCAACACCGGACAGAATTACTAAGACATTCCCAGCAATGGGTAGCAATCCATGAACTTAGGAAGGGCATTGTTTGATGCCTAAATTGTAAATTCCTTCCAGTTCTTAACTGTTATCCACAAGTCTTAAGAAAGTCTTACAATAGTTACTCTTGGAGTCATGTAGATAAGGAATAGATAAACCTGCAGGTGATAGAGAACTGACCCAAGAGAGGGACATTAGGCAACCAGAAAAAATGTAACATACAAAAAGAATTCAAGCGCTGCTCTAGGCTGAATGTTTATGTCTTCCAAAATTCATACGTTGAAATCAATCTCCAGTATGATGGTATTTGGAGGTGGGGCCTTTGGGAGGTGATTAGGTCATGATGACAGAGCACTCAGTAGGATTAGTGTCTTATTATAAAAGAGACCCCAGAGAGTTCCCTCATCCCTTCTGCCATGTGAAAACACACCGAGACGATCCTTGACTTATGCACAAAGAAGTGGGCCCTCACCAAATCTGCCACACCTTTCCAGACCTCAAACTGTGAGAAATAATTCTGTTGTTTACAATTTCCCAGTTTACGGTAATTTGTTATAGCAGTCTGAGTGTACTCAGCACTTTCTACTAAAATCAGGGACATACACTAATTTTCCGAAAAATAAGTGGGATGGGAGGAGTTTAATTATTTTATTGAAATATTAAAGAAAAGGGTGACCCTGGAAAGCTGCAGAACTTGGAGATATATAGAATATTTACTATGTGCTAGACTTTGTATTAAGTGCCTTATGCACCTTATCTCAATTTGCCATTAAGAAAATAAGGCATACAATAAATTATTTTAATCAAGAGAGTGTAGCCAATAAGTGACAGAGCTCTATTTAAACCTAAATCTACTAAAATTCCAAGCTCACACCCCAAATTATTGATCTCAAAATTTTTTCACTATACATTTCTATCACTGAAAGCTTTGGGAGCATCCACTCCAATGTATGTATATTTATATATTCATAAATAATATATATATTTTCTCCACTAACACATTGAATACATTATAAAAAATACAATAGAAATAAATTAAGAAATAGATTAATAAGTAATATAAAAGATTTTTAAAAAGAAATGTTAGTATTTTTATATTTATTAAATGTACACAAAATAATTCTTTTGTCCTCACTAAAAAATATTAACAATAGTAGTTGGAAAAAGGATATCACAAAGATATGTCTGATTGGAAGAAGTCCATCACTGGCTGAGCTTACTAAATCATAAAACTAATTTTTCATTCTTAATCTCCTTAAGCAAAAATTCTGTTGAAAATCAGCTAACAAATATCCATAATTCTAGATGTCAATCAGTTGTTCTTGCAAATGAATAGAAAAGTGTATTTTTATATTTTTAATATATCTCTTCAAATTTTACTGAAACTCCTCATTTAGATAGCTTTTAAATGAAAATTCTGCTTCCAAGTGTTTCTAAGAATGCAGATGTGAACACTTTTGTGTGATAATACTTTTTAAGAAACAGACTTAGATAAAATGGAAACATCAAAATATTATTTTTCAAAATTTTTCATAGTAAGTTTCTTGTTACATATGTTTTTCTCACTGTTTAAAAATGTCCTTTTACCTTGAAAAGACAGTTTAAATGTTGAGTCTTTTTTTATTTTTCCCCAAAATATCTTCTAGGTCACTACAGTCAGCTCTTGTCATCACAGGAAAAAAAGGGTCAGGCCAGGCCTGGTGGCTCACATCTGTAATCCCAGCACTTTGGGAGGCTGAGGCGGGCAGATCACAAGGTCAGGAGTTTGAGACCAGCCTGGCCAACATGGTGAAACCCCGTCTCTACTAAAAATACAAAAAATATTAGCTGGGCGTGGTGGTGGGCACCTGTAATCCCAGCTATTCAGGAGGCTGAGGCAGGAAAATTGCTTGAAACCAGAAGGCAGAGGCTGCAGTGAACTAAGATCGTGCCACTGCACTCCAGCCTGGGCAACAGGAGCAAAACTCCATCTCAAAAAAAAAAAAAAAAAAAAAAAAAAAAGGTCAGCTCCTTTGAGAAGTGTGTTTTCATAAAATAAAAATGTCATTAGATAACCTGGGTGTAGTATAAAGATTTTCATGGGTACAGTTCTCCTTCCCACTCTCACCGTCCCCCTCCCCTACAGTCTTACAACATTTTGCAAAAATGGAACTATTTAGGACAAAGTTTGGCAAATGTTTTCTGTAATGGGTTTGATAGTAAAAATTTTGGATTTTCTGGGACATATGGTCTCTGTCACAACTACTAAACTCTGCCATTGTCTGAAAGCAGCGACAGACAATATGCAAAAGAATGAGCACGCTGTGCTCCAGTGAAAGTTCATTTGCAAAGATAGATTTGGCTCAGGGACCATAGTGTGCTGACCCCCAATTTAAATGATATAATCCTAAACCCACTCAACCAAGCACAAACAAAATGCATTATGTTACAACACCCTGAAAAGGAAAAAAGGGTGGATACCTCCCTGTGTTCTGGGAACTTCTCATTCTTTCTGGAGGGTACTATGCCTACTGTACATGATATGTGCTCATTCAACAGACAGCCCTAATGAAAGTATTAAAATATGAGGACACAGCATCTTTAAAACATTTTTAAAGATACAAATAAATGTAAATAGACGTTATATTTGTGTCTTACATCTCCATTGATCATCATATCCACCCCACTTTCAAGATACTGGCCTAAAGGTACTGCGCATCTGCCTGCAAAAGCAGGTCATTGAGGTAAAAATGGAGGAACAGGTACAGAGGACCTTTACTGCCTTTTATCCAACTCTCAGATGTGAGGCACCAATGTGATAGCTGTCTTTAAGGATGAAGTTCAGTGTTTCAGAGATGAACTAACGCATGAAGAAACAGAACAGGGCTTGTGGCTCTTGGATAAACTTTTTTTTTTTTTTTTTTGAGACGGAGTTTCGCTCTTGTTGCCCAGGCTGGAGTGCAATGGCACGATCTCGGCTCACCGCAACCTCCGCCTCCTGGGTTCAAGCAATTCTCCTGCCTCAGCCTCCCGAGTACCTGGGACTACAGGCGCGCGCCACCATGCCCAGCTAATTTTTGTATTTTTAGTAGAGACGGGGTTTCACCACGTTG
>PVKV010040604.1:0-12106 GCA_004027835.1 Alouatta palliata
GCAGCCTACTCACTGCCTCCAGAGGCTTTGCTGAGCTGGTGTGGGCTCCGCCCAGCTGCCATGTGAACTTCCCTGCAGTCCAGTTTATACCGGTGTAGTTAGAACTGCCTCTGCAATGGCAAACTACCTCCGTAGCGGCAGACTGCCTCAGTAATGGCGGACGCCCCTCCCCCACAGAGCTGGACCGTCTGAAACTCTCAATCCAGAGGGTTTCCAATGGCTGTTTTTTGTGGGGGTGGGACCAGCTGAGCCTGATCACCTGGCTCCCTGCCTCAGAGCGTCTTTTTTAGTTGAATGGTCACTGTCTCCCAGGTGTTCCAACCGCCTGTTGACAAGGCGCCAGGATCTGTATGATTTCCCCTGCAGTGACCCACTGCGCCGGCTGAAACCGCAGGTGCTGGCGTTTTTTTGCCTGGGAAATCTCCTGGCCTGGCTGTCTGTTTCAGTCCCCTTTTTTAATCAAATGAATGGGCGGCTCTGCCTTCCTGGAGCTCCAATTGCCAGCTAAAACGGCACCTGGACCCACGTCTTTTGTATTGGGAACCGCTGCGCCGGGGTGCCGCTCCAAACGGCGGCAGCGAAAATGGCCACGCAGGCAAAAACAGCCGAGCCGGCGAAAACAGCCGAGCCGGCAAAAACAGCCGAGCCGGCGAAAACAGCCGCGCCGGCCAAACCAGGTGCGCTGGTGACCCGTGGGTCTCCTCCCCCTGGGAATCTCCTGGTCTGTGGGCAATAAAAATCCGTCTGGGAATGTGGCGTCCACTCACCCTCCACGCTTTCACTGGGAGCTGCAATCCTCAGCTGCTCCTAATAGGCCATCTTGGACTTCCCCGATCAGGACCATCATTTCTACTGGGGAAAAAAAAAGTCAAAAAAAAGTAGCTTTGTATTTGCAGAGCACACAACTTATTCAAAGTACGAAGCTAAAATTGTCCCTTTTAAGGTTTAGATTGACAAGTATACTCAAGAAACCAGACCCTGAGCTAAAAAAGGGATTGTTTCATAGTGGGCCTTAAGGCCCACAGAAATCCCTGTACCCAAACCGAGAAACAGAGACAGAGAGTGACCAGCCTAAGGGTCACTAAAGCGCTTAAAGCAGGGATAGTTTTAGCTCTGCATTTTGAAAAAGGTGTCTCCCTTTATAAGGTACAGCCGAAGAAGTTGGAATGAGTGATCTGTGTCCACATGAGGATTCTCTTAGTGATCACGGATTCTGTTCCATTGTCATTCTTTCGAGCCGATGCTCTCTCTTGTCAACAACTGTGAATTTTCTGTGTTACCTTCTAGCAGAAACAATTGATTTAACCCCAAATCATAGGTGGATTAAGGTCCAGATTGACAAGCATACTAAACAAACCAGGCAATGAGCTGAAAAGGGGATTGTTTCCCAGTGGGCATTAAGGCCCACCGAAATCCCTGTACCCAAACCTAGAAACAGAGACAGAGAGTGACCCGCCTAAGTGCTCAAAGTGAGCGGCTGACTGGTTGTCAGAGGGCTGGAAATCCAATCTAAATCTCCTGACCTCTAATTTCAGAGGGGCCACACCACCAGGAGAGCAGCTCTGCTCTGCACCTAGCCTATCTGTGTGACTGGCCACACCCCAAAATGCTTCCTACTCTCGCATTTCACCCTCAGAGACAGACGAGAGAATGGCAAAGGACTCACATATCTCACATGCTCTCCGAAAAGGACACCCATTTCTCCTGGGGAAAAAAATTTTTAAAAAAGTAGCTTTCTATTTGCACAGCACACAACTTTTTCAAAGTACAGAGCTAAAACTGTCCCTGCTTTAAGCGCTAAAACGCTTAAACCAGGGATAGTTTTAGCTCTGAATTTTGAAAAAGGTGTCACCCTTTACGTGCTACAGGCGACGAAGTTGGAATGAGTGATCTGTGCCCACATGAGGATTCTGTTAGTGATCAAGGATTCGGTTCTATTGTCATTCTTTCGAGCCAATTCTCACTCTCATCAACAACTGTGAATTTTCTGCGTTACCTTCTAGCAGAAGCAATAGAGTTAACCACAAATCATAGGTGGATTAACGTCCAGATTGACAAGTAGACTCAACAAACCAGACACTGAGCTGAAAAAGGGATTGTTTCCCAGTGGGCATTAAGGCCCACTGAAATCCCTGTACCCAAATCAAGAAACACAGACAGAGAGTGACCAGCCTAAGGGCTGAAAGTGAATCTCTGACTAGCTCTCAGAGGTCAGGAAATGCAATCCAAATCTCCTGACATCTAATTTCAGAGGGGCCACACCACCAGGACAGCAGCTCTGCTCTGCACCGAGCCTATCTGTGTGCAAGGCCACACACCAAAATGCTTCCTTCTCTCTCATTTCACCCTCAGAGGCAGACGAGAGAACGGCCAATGACTCATGTGTCTCCCATGCTCTGCGAAAAGGACCCACATTTCTCCGGGGGGAAAAAAGTCAAAAAAAAGTAGCTTTGTATTTGCAGAGCACACAATTTTTTCAAAGTACAGAGCTAAAACGGTCCCCACTTTAAGCGCAAAAGCGCTTAAAGCAGTGATAGTTTTAGCTCTGCATTTTGAAAAAGGTGTCTCAATTTACGTGCTACAGTAGACGAAGTTGGAATGAATGATCTGTGTCCACATGAGCATGATCTGTGTCCACATGAGCATTCTGTTACTGGTCAAGGAGTCGGTTCTATTGTCATTCATTTGAGCCGATTCTCACTGTTGATAACAACTATGAATTTTCTGAGTTACCTTCTAGCAGAAGCAATAGAGTTAACCCCAAATCATAGGTGGATTAAGGTCCAGATTGACAAGTATACTCAACAAACCAGGCACTGAGCTGAGAAAGGGATAGTTTCCCAGTGGGCTTTAAGGCCCACAGAAATCCCTGTACCCAAATCGAGAAACAGAGACAGAGAGTGACCAGCTTAAGGGGTGAAAGTGGGTGGCTGACTAGCTGGCAGAGGGCTGGAAATCCAATCCAAATCCCCTGACCTCTACCTTCGGAGGGACCACACAACCAGGACAGCAGCTCTGCTCTGCACAGAGCCTAAGTGTGCACCTGGCCACACCCCAAAATGCTTCCTATTCTCTCATTTCATCCTCAGAGGCAGACGAGAGGACGATAAAGGACTCATGTGTCTCCTATGCTCTCTGGAAAGGACTCCCATTTATCCTCGGGACCAAAAGTCTCAAAAAAGTAGATTTGTGTTGGTAGAGCACACAACTTTTTCAAATTACAGAGCTAAAACTGTCCCTGTTTCAAGCGCTAAAGCAGGGACAGTTTTAGTACTGTATTTTGACAAAGTTGTCTCCCTTTATGTGCTACAGCCGAAGAAGTTGGAATGAGTGATCTGTGTCCACATGAGCATTCTGTTAGTGGTCATGGAGTCGGTTCTATTGTCATTCTTTCGAGCTGATTGATTGTCACTCTTGTCAACAACTGTGAATTTTCTGTGTTACAGTCTAGCAGAGGCAATAGAGTTAACCACAAATCATAGGTGGATTAAGGTCCAGATTGACAAGTAGACTCAACAAACCAGACACTGAGCCGAAAAAGGGATTGTTTCCCAGTGGGCCTTAAGGCCCACAGAAATCCCTCTAACCAAATCGAGTAACAGAGACAGAGAGTGACCAGCCTAAGGGTTGAAAGTGAGTGGCTGACAAGCTGGCAGAGGGCTAGAAATCCAATCCAAATCTCCTGATCTCTAATTTCGGAGGGACCTCACCACCAGGACAGCAGCTCTGCTCTGCACCGAGCCTAACTTTGCACCTGGCCACACCTCAAAATGCTTCCTACTCTTTCATTTCTCACTCAGAGGCAGACGAGAGGATGGCAAAGGACTCATGTGTCTCCTATGCCCTCTGAAAAGGACCCCCATTTATCCTGGGGACCAAATGTCACAAAAAGGTAGCATTGTATTGGTAGAGCACACAACTTTTTCAAACTACAGAGCTAAAACTGTCCGTTTTTTAAGCGCTAAAGCAGGGACAGTTTTAGCACTGTATTTTGAACAAGCTGTCTCCCTTTACGTGCTACAGCCGAAGAAGTTGGAATGAGTGATCTGTGTCCAAATAAGCATTCTGTTAGTGGTCAAGAAGTCGGTTCTATTGTCATTCTTTCGAGCCGATTCTCACTCTTGATAACAACTCTGAATTTTCTGAGTTACCTTCTAGCAGAGACAATACAGGTAACAACAAATCATAGGTGGATTAATTTCCTGATTGACAAGTATACTCAAAAAACCAGGCACTGACCTGAAAAAAGGATTGTTTCCCAGTGGGCCTTAAGGCCCACAGAAATCCCTGTACCCAAACCGAGAAACAGAGACAGAGAGTGACCAGCCTAAGGGTTGAAAGTGAGTGGCTGACTAGCTGGAAGAGGGCTGGAAATCCAATCCAAATCTCCTGACCTCTAATTTCGGAAAGACCACTCCACCAGGACAGCAGCTCTGCTCTGCACCGAGCCTAACTGTGCGCCTGGCCACACACGAAAATGCTTTCTACTCTCTCATTTCACCCTCAGGGGAAGACGGGAGGACGATAAAGGACTCATGTGTCTCCCATGCTCTCCGAAAATGAACCCCATTTCTCCTGGGGAAAAAAAGTCACAAAAAAGTAGCTTTGTATTTACAGAGCACACAACTTTTTTCAAAGTACGGAGCTAAAACTGTCCCTGCTTTAAGCGCAAAAGCGCTTAAAGGAAGGACAGTTTTAGCTCTGTATTTTGAAAGAAGTGTCTCCCTTTACGTGCTACAGTTGACGAAGTTGGAATGAGTGATCTGTGTCTACTTGGGGATTCTGTTAGTTATCAAGGATTCGGGTCTATTGTCATTCTTTTGAGCCGATGCTCACTCTTGTCAACAACTGTGAATTTTCTGTATTACCTTCTAGCAGAAGCAATAGAGTTAACCCCAAACCATAGGTGGATTAAAGTCCAGATTGACAAGTAGACTCAACAAACCAGGCACTGAGCTGAAAAAGAGATTGTTTCCCAGTGGGCCTTAAGGCCCACAGAAATCCCTGTACCCAAACCGAGAAACAGAGACAGACAGTGACCCACCTAAGGGTTGAAAGTGAGTGGCTGACTAGCTGTCAGAGGGCTGGTAATCCAATCAAAATCTCCTGAGCTCTAATTTCGGAGTGACCACACCACCAGGACAGCAGCTCTTCTCTGCACTCAGCCTATCTGTGTGCCTAGCCACACCCCAAAATGCTTCCTACTCTCTCATTTCACCCTCAGAGGCAGAAGAGAGGACGGCAAAGGACTAATGTGTCTCCGATGCTCTCCCACAAGGAACCCCATTTCTTCTGGGGAAAAAAAGTCACAAAAAAGTAGCTTTGTATGTGCAGAGCACACAAGGTTTTCCAAGTACAGACGTAAAACTTTAAGCACTTTAGCGCTTAAAGCAGGGGTAGTTTTAACTCTGTATATTGAAAAAGGGGTCTCCGTTTACCTGATACAGCCGACGAAGTTGGAATCAGTGATGTCTGTCCACATGAGGATTCTGTTAGTGATCAAGGATTCGGTTCTATTGTCCTTCTTTCGAACCGATGCTCACTCTTGTCAACAACTGTGAATTTTATGTGTTACCTTCTAGCAGAAGCAATAGAGTTAACCGAAATCATAGGTGGATTAAGGTCCAGATTGACAAGTAGACTCAACAAAAAAGGCACAGAGCTGAAAAAGAGACTGTTTTCCAGTGTGCCTTAAGGCCCACAGAAATCCCTGTACCCAAACCGACAAACAGAGACAGAGTGTGACCCGCCTAAGGGTTGAAAGTGAGTGGCTAACTAGCTGTCAGAGGGCTGGAAATCCAATCCAAATGTCCTGACCTCTAATTTCGGAGTGACCACACCACCAGGACAGCAGTTCTGCTCTGCATCGAGAATACCTGTGTGCCTGGCCACACCCCAAAATGATTCCTACTCTATCGTTGAACCCTCAGATGCAGACAAGAGGACGGAAAGGACCCATGTGTCTCCCATGCTCTCCGAAAAGAACCCCCATTTCTCCTGGGGAAAAAAAGTCAAAAAAAGGTAGCTTTGTATTTGCAGAGCACACAACTTTTTCAAAGTACAGAGCTTTAGCGCTTAAAGCGCGGACAGTTTTAGCTCTGCATTTTGAAAAAGGTCTCTCCCTTTCCGTGCTAGAGCCGACGAAGTTGGAATGAGTGATCTGTGTCCACATGAGGATTCTGTTAGTGTTCAAGGATTCGGTTCTATTGTCATTTTTCGAGCCGATGCTCACTCCTGTCAACAACTGTGGATTTTCTGAGTTACCTTCTAACAGAAGAAATACAGTTAACCCCAAATCATAGGTGGATTAAGGTCCAGATTGACAAGTGGACTCAACAAACCAGACACTGAACTGAAAAAAAGATTGTTTCCCAGTGGGCATTAAGTCCCACTGAAATCCCTGTACCCAAACTGAGAAACAGAGACAGAAAGTGACTTGCCTAAGGATTGAAAGTGAGTTCCTGACTAGCTGTCAGAGGGCTGGAAATCCAATCCAAATCTCCTGAGCTCTAATTTCGGAGTGACCACACCAAGAGGACAGCAGCTCTGCTGTGCACCGAGCCAATCTTTGTGCCTGGCCACACCCCGAAATGCTTCCTACTCTCTCATTTCACCTCACAGAGGAAGACGAGAGGACGACAAAGGACTCATGTGTCTCCCATACTCTCCAAAAGGACCCCCATTTCTCCTGGAGAAAAAAAGTCACAAAAAAATAGCTCTGTATTTGCAGAGCACACAAATTTTTCAAAGTACAGAGCTTAAAGCGGGGATAGTTTTAGCTCTGTATTTTGAAAAGGTGTCTCCCTTTACGTGCTACAGCCGACGAAGTTGGAATGAGTGATCTGTGTCCACATGAGGATTCTGTTAGTGTTCAAGAATTCGGTTCTATTGTCATTCTTTCGAGCCGATGCTCACTCTTGTCAACAACAGTGAATTTTCTGAGTTAACTTCTAGCAGAAGCAATAGAGTTAACCACAAATCATAGGTGGATTAAGGCCCAGATTGACAAGTAGACTCAACAAACCAGACACTGAGCTGAAAAAGGGATTGTTTCCCAGTGGGCCTTAAGGCCCACTGAAATCCCTGTACCCAAACTGAGAAACAGAGGCAGAGAATGACTCGCCTAAGGGTTGAAAGTGAGTGGCTGACTAGCTGTCAAAGGGCTGGAAATCCAATCCAAATCTCCTGAGCTCTAATTTCGGAGTGACCACACCAAGAGGACAGCAGCTCTGCTCTGCACCAAGCCTATGTGTGTTCCTGGCCACACCCCAAAATGCTTCCTACCCTCTCACTTCACCCTCAGAGGCAGACGAGAACGGCAAAGGACTCATGTGTCTCCCATGCTCTCCCAAAAGGACCCCCATTGCTCCTAGGGAAAAAAAGTCAGAAAAAGGTAGCTTTGTATTTGCAGAGCACACAAATTTTTCAAAGTACAGAGCTAAAACTGTCCCCGCTTTATTCGCTAAAGCGCTTAAAGCGGGGACAGTTTTAACTCTGTATTTTGAAAAAGGGGTGTCCCTTTACGTGCTACAGCCGACGAACTTGGAATGAGTTATATGTGTCCACATGAGGATTCCGTTAGTGTTCAATGATTCGGTTGTATTGTCATTCTTTCGAGTCAATGCTCATTCTTGTCAACAACTGTGAATTTTCTGAGTCACCTTCTAGCAGAAGCAATAGAGTTAACCCCAAATCATAGGTGAATTAAAGTCCAGATTGACAAGTAGGCACAACAAACGACACACTGAGCTGAAAAAGGGATTCTTTCCCAGTGGGCCTTAATGCCCACGGAAATCCCTGTACCAAAACTGAGAAACAGACAGAGAGTGACTCGCCCAAGGGTTGAAAGTGAGTGGCTGACTATCTTTCGGAGGGCTGGAAATCCAATCCAGATCTCCTGAGCTCTAATTTCGGAGTAAAAACACCAAGAGGACAGCAACTCTGCTCTGCACCGAGCCTATCTGTGTTCCTGGCCACACCCCAAAATTCTTCCTACTCTCTCAAGTCACCCTCAGAGGCAGACCAGAGGACGGCAAAGGACTCATGTGTCTCCCATGCTCTCCCAAAATGACCCCCATTTCTACTGGGGAAGAAAAGTCACAAAAAAGTAGCTTTGTATTTGCAGAGCACACAAATTTTTCAAAGTACAGAGCTAAAACTTTCCCCGCTTTAAGCACTTAAAGCGTGGACAGTTTTAGCTCCGTATTTTGAAAAAGGTGTCTGCCTTTACGTGCTACAGCCGACGAAGTTGGAATTAGGGATCTGTGTCCACATGAGGATTCTGTTGGTGTTCAAGGATTCGGTTCTATTGTCATTCTTTCGAGCCGATGCTCACTCTTGTCAACAACTGTGAATTTTCAGAGTTACCTTCTAGCAGAAGCAATAGAGTTAACCCCAAATCATAGAGGCATTAAGGTCCAGATTGGCAAGTGGACTCAACAAACCAGACACTGAGCTGAAAAAGGGATTGTTTCCCAGGGGGCTTTAAGGCCCACTGAAATCAATGTACCCAAACTGAGAAACAGAGACAGAGAGTGACTCGCCTAAGGTTGAAAGTGAGTGGCTGACTAGCTGTCGGTGTGCTCGAAATCCAATCCAAATCTCCTGAGCTGTAATTTCGGAGTGACCACACCAAGAGGACAGCAGCTCTGCTCTGCACCGAGCCTATCTGTGTTCCTGGCCACACCCCAAAATTCTTCCTACTCTCTCAAGTCACCCTCAGAGGCAGACCAGAGGACGGCAAAGGACTCATGTGTCTCTCATGCTCTCCCAAAATGACCCCCATTTCTACTGGGGAAGAAAAGTCACAAAAAAGTAGCTTTGTATTTGCAGAGCACACAAATTTTTCAAAGTACAGAGCTAAAACTTTCCCCGCTTTAAGCACTTAAAGCGTGGACAGTTTTAGCTCCGTATTTTGAAAAAGGTGTCTGCCTTTACGTGCTACAGCCGACGAAGTTGGAATTAGGGATCTGTGTCCACATGAGGATTCTGTTAGTGTTCAAGGATTCGGTTCTATTGTCATTCTTTCGAGCCGATGCTCACTCTTGTCAACAACTGTGAATTTTCAGAGTTACCTTCTAGCAGAAGCAATAGAGTTAACTCCAAATCATAGAGGCATTAAGGTCCAGATTGGCAAGTGGACTCAACAAACCAGACACTGAGCTGAAAAAGGGATTGTTTCCCAGGGGGCTTTAAGGCCCACTGAAATCAATGTACCCAAACTGAGAAACAGAGACAGAGAGTGACTCGCCTAAGGTTGAAAGTGAGTGGCTGACTAGCTGTCGGTGTGCTCGAAATCCAATCCAAATCTCCTGAGCTGTAATTTCGGAGTGACCACACCAAGAGGACAGCAGCTCTGCTCTGCACCGAGCCTATCTGTGTGCCTGACCACACCCCAAAATGCATCCTACTCTCTCATTTTACCCTCAGAGGCAGACGAGAGGACGGTAAAGGACTCAAGTGTGTCCCATGCTCTTCCAAAAGGACCTCCATTTCTCCTGGGGAAAAAAAGTCACAAAAAAGTAGCTTTGCATTTGCAGAGCACACAGATTTTTCAAACTACAGAGCTAAAACTGTCCCCGCTTTAAGCACTTAAAGCGGGGACTGTTTTAGCTGTATATTTTGAAAAAGGTGTCTCCCTTTACGTGCTACAGCCAACGAAATTGGAATGAGGGATCTGTGTCCACATGAGGATTCTGTTAGTGTTCAAGGATTCGGTTCTATTGTCATTCTTTCGAGCCGATGCTCACTCTTGTCAACAACTGTGAATTTTCTGAGTTACCTTCTAGCAGAAGCAATAGAGTTAATCCCAAATCATAGGTGGATAAAGGTCCAGATTGACAAGTAGACTCAACAAACCAGACACTGAGCTGAAAAAGGGATTGTTTCCCAGTGGGCATTAAGGCCCACGGAAATCCCTGTACCCAAACTGAGAAACGCAGACAGAGATTGACTCACATAAGGGTTGAAAGTGAGTGGCTGACAAGCTGTCGGAGGGCTGGAAATTCAATCCAAATCTCCTGAGCTGTAATTTCGGTGTGACCACACCAAGAGGACAGCAGCTCTGCTCTGCACCGAGCCTATCTGTGTGCCTGGCCACACCCCAAAATGCTTCCTACTCTCTCATTTCACCCTCAGAGGGAGATGAGAGGACGGCAAAGCACTCATGTGTCTCCCATTTCCTCCCAAAATGACCCCCATTTCTCCTGGGGAATAAAAGTCAAAAAAAAGGAGCTTTGTATTTGCAGAGCAGACAACTTTTTCAAAGTACAGAGCTAAATCTGTCCCTGCTTTAAGCGTTTTTTAAGCACTAAAGCGCTTAAAGCAGGCATAGTGTTAACTCTGAATTTTGAAAAATGTGTCTGCTTTCACGTGCTACAGCCGACGAAGTTGGAATGAGTGGTCTGTGTCCACATGAGGATTCTGTTAGTGATCAAGGATTCGTTTCTATTGTCATTCTTTCGAGCCGATTCTCAGTCTTGTCAACAACTGTGAATTTTCTATGTTATCTTCTAGCAGAAGCTACAGAATTAACCCCAAATCATAGGTGGATTAAGGTCCAGATTGACAAGTATTCTCAACAAAGCGGGCTCCGTGGTGAAGAAGGGATTGTTTCCCATGGACCTTACGGCCCGTGGAAATCCCTGTACCCAAATCGAGAAACAGAGACAGAGAGTGACCCGCCTAAGGTTTGGAAGTGAGTGGCTGACTAGGTGGCAGAGGGCTGGAAATCCAATCCAAATCTCCAGACCTCAAATTTCGTTGGAGCCACACCACCAGAACACTAACAGAAAAGTAGCTTTTAATGGTAGAGCACACAATTTTCTCAAACTACAGAGCTAAAACTCTCCCTGCTTTACAGCGCATAAAATAGGGACAGTTTTTGCTCTGTATTCTGACAAAGCTGTCTCCCTTTACATGCTACACCCGTCGAATTTGGAACGAGTGATCTCTGTCCACATGAGCATTCTGTTAATGATCAAGGATTCGGTTATATTGTCATTCTTTCGACCTTTTTCCCACTCTTGTCAATCAACTGTTAATTTTTTTGTGTTACCTTCTATCAGAGGCAATACTGTTAACCCAAAATCATATCTGTATTAAAGTCCAGATTGACAATTATACTCAACAAAGCTTGGGCTGAGCTAAAAAAGTGATTGTTTCCCAGTGTTTCTTAAGGCCCACAGAAATCCCTGTATAAAAATCCAGAAACAAAGACAGAGATTTTCCGGCCTAGGGGTTGAAAGTGGGTGGCTGGCTAACTGGCAGAGGGCTGGAAATCAAATCCAAATCTCTTTTTACTCTGTTATATATAATATACACTGTAAAATTATTCTGTTATAAAACATATACACACTCTCAAAATACTCTGAGATATATACACACTCTGCATATACTTCTATATTCCTTATTTCAAACTCTTTTACAATGCTGTAGTAATTGTAAAAGCATTGTATTTGTACCAAAAGAGCTATATAGCTCAATGGAAGAGAACAGAGGCCTCAGAAGTAATGCCACACATCTATAACCCTCTGATCTTTGACAAACCTCAGAAAAACAAGCTATAGGGAAAGGAGTCCCTATTTAATAGATTGTGTTCCAAAGACTTGCTTACCGTATGCATAAAGCTTAAACTGGATCCTTCCCTTTACCTTTTACAAAAATTTACTCCAGATGGATTAAAGGTTTAAACCTAAGACCTAACACTGTAAATACCCTGGAAGAAATCCTAGGCAAAACCATTCAGGACATAGGCATATGCAAGGAATTCATGACTAAAACACCAAGAGCAATGCGAACAAAAGCCAAAACAGACTAATGAGGAGGTCTACTTAAACTAAAGCGCTTCTGCACAGCAAAAGCAACAGTCATTAGAGTCAACCAGCAACCAACAGAATGGAAAAACACTTTTTGCAATCTACCCATCTGACAAAGGGCTAATATCCAGAATCTACAAGGAACAAATTTACAAAAGAAAAAACAAGCCCATGAAAACGTGGGCGAAGGATATTAACAGACACTTCTCTAAAGGAGACATTTATGCAGCCAACAAGCATTTGAAGAGAAGCTCATCATCACTCGTCATTAGAGAAATGCCAGTCAAAAC